>JBBMOL010000728.1:21694-80011 GCA_037954665.1 Laguncularia racemosa
AATTACTATCACGCCTCTGGATACTTCCCCTATCCCTCAAGTGCTGGTAATCTCCAAAATTAGATTCCTCACCTTCATCAATCCTAACTCATCCCCTATTCTGTCCACCTACTCTTCACCTGACAGTGGAACTACTAGACGGTTCCCTACTTCTTTCTATCCTATCCATTCTTTCATAGATTTGCTCAAGTTCACCTGTTAATATCCTCTTCATCTCCCCTATAAATTCCTCAAACATCATTCAAGTTTCTCCTCTAGTAGTGTTATGTCTCGACTTAATTATAAAATTTGCAGCAAAAGAAGATCACAATTACAAGAAATATATATATGTTCCTTACACTGACTCATATATTCCTCACAAATGATATGCTCACAATTCTACTCATGTGTATCTCTCTTAAAATATGATCTCACAACCCGCCTTTCATAATTCTTTTGCTAAGAACTCAAATTACAACTCCTAAACACAAATCACTAAGTCAACAACTAATGATCACTAATCAATTCCAAGTCAAGGTGTAAGAAGGATCAAGTATGAATTTTCTAAGAGAAACAAGCAAATTATTTACTAATAATTTCGGAACCAACAAACAAATCCCTATCACATAATTAAATGGAAACAAGCAAATTGCACCGAATATAGATCAAAGATATTGTATGATTTGAATGCTCAATTGAGAACAATAAGATGTAATGTTCGGCTAAAACTAGAAAGTGAATTTGGCAATTGAATTGGTACTTGCCATAACTAGATTTCCTCTCCCTTTTTTTTTTTTAATTTTCGGTTCTTGATTCTTTCTTTTACAACTGAATTGATTTTTTTTTTCGTGTACTTTTTTTTTTGAATATGACTGAATTGAATCAACAATTGAACGTTCCAAGGACTAACTAAACCTAGATACTGTGATGTGCCTAATTCCAAGCTTAAGCACAATCAAAGAATCAAGGAAAACTCCTCAATTCACAAAACACAAATCGGTTCACTTGTGGGCAATTTCACGTGAACACCTTGTAGAATTTGATGGAAATGGTTGTTTAAATGATTCAATTGTAATCTCTAATGATAATAATAACCAAATAACCACAAGAGAAGATGAAGTTCACGTATAATCAGATCAAAGGAAGCAATAAAGACAAGCACAAAACCGTGATCTCAAATCCTTCCAATAATGCCAATTCACGCCAACCACTGATAAGCATTCAATCTCAATGAACAATTAACCTTTACAAGATGATTATCCATGAATTACAATCACTAATAAGTCCAAGAAAGATTCAAATCAACCCTAGATATGACTCACTAGAGAAGAAATGAACAACAACAAAGATGAATAGATATTACTCACGATTTCTCCTTGTTGCACTTGCCACAATTCCAACTTCTTGGGATTGAAATTGATAAGAGAATTTGGAATTAGGAAAACCCTAAGCCCTCTCATGAAATGTGAAGTGTTTTTTCTGCAAAATTAGCCTCTCAAACCCTCTCTTAAGAAAGTATTTATACTTGCTACTCCTAGGGCTAAAAAGTGCTAAAAATTACAAGTTTGCTACTTTTAAGGTGGCTAGCCCTAAATGAATATTACAAGGAAATAAAAGTGTCCCAAAACCAAATACAACAAAAAATAGTTCATAAAAATGAAAAATACATAAAAGGAATGCTCTTCAAGATGCCGGTCTTCTATAGGATCCATCGGCCCAACTCATCGCGGTTCAGGTCGGTCCATGGATAACCCACAAGCTGAGTTTAAGTGAGTTTGTCCATTGCCCTGTAAAGCATGATAAGTATTCCTGTTGGAATATAAAATACATGAATAAGATAAAAGAGGTTAGTATATAAATAATTCCAAGGTCGATTTGCTCAAAATGGGTCCTCATCGCCAAGATTTGAAATCCTTTAGTTATTGCCCTAATAATAAGTCTTATCAGATTTTGATTCCTATCATCTCCTCGGGCCTCAAAAAGATTTGTCCTCAAATCTAGCAGATCAAATGCAGTAGAGACTCTATTTTCTAAAAGCAATCCATCTGAAGAAGTATCTCTACAGAATCCCAATATCTGGAATACCATAGTAGGTGATTGTTTTCTCTCCTCCATTTCTAGGATGTATCTCATCTGCAACACAAACAAGGACTCATTATCTACTGATGTCTCCCCTGTCTTAACCCATTCCATTGAGTTTGTTTCCTCTTTTTCTGACTCATCTATATGATGTTGATCCTCGGGGTCTTCTAATGGTTGGCCCAACTGCTCATTACCCTCTGAAACCTCTGAAGGTGAACATAACTGTCTCTGAACAGTTTGGCCCTTTAATGATTGACTCATCTGACTCTGTTCCATCAACAATACCTTTTTCCCCTCAGAGACGTTATTTTGAATCAAAGCCTTCTTAGCCTCGGATGGTCGATTAATCTGTTGCTGGACATTATGGACCTCTGAAGGTGGCATAGGATTCAGAATAATTTGCTTGCCCTCCTTTTGAAACATATATGTATTTCTGAAGCCATCATGTAAGACCCTCCTGTCATATAACCAAGGTCTACCAAGAAAAATATGAGATGCACACATGGGCAAGATATCACACTCAATTTCATCACATTACTTGTCCCCTATATTGAAGGGTACCCTAGCTCTTTCGGTAACATACAGACTTCCTTGATCATTAAGCCAATATAGTTTATAAGGTTTAGGATGTGGAATAGTTAAAAGCTTTAGCTTCAATACCAACGATGTAGCTACTACATTAGTACAACTACCACCATCTATTATAAGGACACACAAATTTCCTTGTATCCTACAAGAAGTGTGGAACAAATTTTCCCTTTGTTCTTCCTCCTTACTAGCAAATGTACTTAATGAGCGTCGCAATACATTAGCATATTGAAGCATTTCACTAGACATTGTGGAATTCAACTCAATCAACACGTGAACAATATTCCCCACTTCTTTTAAGATCACAGTGCAACAAACTTTAATCTCCACAAGTCACTCCATGGCAACACACAAGCAACAACAACAATGATGATGTGTTACTTCCACGGTAACAACAAGATGGATATTAATTACAAGTAGACTTCCACTTCCACGGCAAATAATTATAACAAAGGATTAATATGTGACTTTCCACAAATGAATTCTGAATTCCACAATAGGCAGCAACTTTCAATTTGAAATTCAAACAACTTCACTTATTGCAAGCCTTCCTCAATTGGTAAGTAATGAATTAAAATTCAAATAGCACTCATTAACTCCCACAACTTAATGGCATGTGTTTGAATTCAAATAAATTCCTTACTCATCAAAACTCAATGAAAATCTGTAAATTACACTTCTCCAATTCAGAATTACACAATGGAAATCAAAACAACAAGCTACACAACCTCCTTCACACCATAACTAGTCACGGTAAGAACAAGGTAATTTTTTTTTTCAAGCTCAAACAATTGTTGAATTAACAACACTTCTATTCTTCCTTCCTTCCACGAAAATTATTAATGACAAGATGATACAACAACCTTCCCAATCCAACTCCAACAATCAGCAAATTAAATTCCAAACCAAGGTAATTTCGCAATCTCAAAACCACAACAACAACACAATTTGCGGTTTTCACTAAATCACCCTAATTGATGATTAACTCCACGAAATCAAATAAAACCAATTCCCTTCTCTCAACATGTGCTCTGATACCAAAATATGATGTGCCTAATTCCAAGTTTAAGCACAATCAAAGAATCAAGGAAAACTCCTCAATTCACAAAACACAAACCGGTTCACTTGTGGGCAATTTCACGTGAACACCTTGTAGAATTTGATGGAAATAGTTGTTCAAATGATTCAATTGTAATCTCTAATGATAATAATAACCAAATAACCACAAGAGAAGGTGAATTTCACGTATAATCAAATCAAAGGAAGCAATAAAGACAAGCACAAAACCGTGATCTCAAATCCTTCCAATAATGCCAATTTACGCCAACCACTAATAAGCATTCAATCTCAATGAACAATCAACCTTTACAAGATGATTATCCACGAATTACAATCACTAATAAGTCCAAGAAAGATTCAAATCAACCCTAGATATGACTCACTAGAGAAGAAATGAACAACAACAAAGATGAATCGATATTACTCACGATTTCTCCTTGTTGCACTCGCCACAATTCCAACTTCTTGGGATTGAAATTGATAAGAGAATTTGGAATTAGGAAAACCCTAAGCCCTCTCACGAAATGTGAAGTGTTTGTTCTGCAAAATTAGCCTCTCAAACTCTCTCTTAAGCAAGTATTTATACTTGCTACTCCTAGGGTTAAAAAGTGCTCAAAATTACAAGTTTGCCACTTTTAAGGTGGCTAGCCCTAAATGAAAATTACAAGGAAATAAAAGTGTCCCAAAACCAAATACAACAAAAAATAGTTCATAAAAATGAAAAATACATAAAAGGAATGCTCTTCAAGATGTCGGTCTTCTATAGGATCCATCGGCCCAGCTCATCGCGGTTCAGGTCGGTCCATGGATAACCCACAAGCTGAGTTTAAGTGAGTTTGTCCATTGCACTGTAAAGCATGATAAGTATTGCTGTTGGAATATAAAATACATGAATAAGATAAAAGAGGTTAGTATATAAATAATTCCGAGGTCGATTTGCTCAAAATGGGTCCTCATCGCCAAGATTTGAAATCCTTTAGTTATTGCCCTAATGATAAGTCTTATCAGATTTTGATTCCTATCATACTGTCGGCCTCTAAGGGATTTAGTGAATAAACTAGATTGTTTCCTTTTATATATATACATATACGAATTCCAAACGTGAATATGGAAAATAACAACAGACGAATATTGGAAAGAACAACAAACGACTATGGAAAAGAACAAACAAATTAAAGAAAAGGATAGAATTTACTTGATTTAATGATGGAAAATTTTTTGGCACCATAGATACTTTCAGAACTCGATTTAGATGATGTTCCAAATCACTCATATTTCACCTTATTTCTTTTATCTAATAAATATTTTAGTAATAATCTTATAGGTACAATGATGCGAGATCGGTTTGAGCAGATTCCTAACTTATACGAACCACGCCAACGTGTGACGAAACCCAGTACCAATACGTTCGGAATTTGTTACTTAAGATGCAAAACACCCTCAAGTGGAAACCGCGACCTGTAGTCTATAAGTGAGATAAGAACCTTGGTATAATATGAAGACGCCACAATCGGGATGAAAGACCGATTGATAAGTCGGGATGAACGCCACGGAAATAAAATCCGATAAGTTGTAGGTTAGTTCTTTAAAGAACCAAGAGAGGAGTTCTCTCAAAAGTGTTTTCAAGCTTTCAATGTTGTATGTTCTATATCCTAAAAGTTTTAAACCCTAGGAGCTTTATATTAGGGTTTACAATTCGTAACAATAAGGGCCTAAAACGACGTCACTTCAATAAGTGCATAAAAATAACAAAACAAGACATGAAGGCCGGTGTCGGAGATATACACGGCCGTGTATTTTGGCCGTGTATGATTCTGTGGAAATTCTTGCCAACATATACAACCGTGTACTTCTAGTCATGTATCTTTCTGTGGAAATGCTTCACACCATACACGGCCGTGCCTTTGAACCGTGTATACGACCGTATATGATTCTATGTAACCTCCAGACTCCTACACGGCCGTGCCTTATAAAGACACGCCCTCTTCACCCCGTATCCGATATGACTTGTACAAGAGCAAGGGTCTTCCCATGGTTGTTCTAATCCTTTCCAACTTGATGATTGCTCCAATCCTTTCTGGCTTCATGGACATCCTTTATCAACCCGTTAAGTGCTTCCTTGAATTGTTTCGCTCGATTTCTTGTAATCGGTCCAGGTGGCACTTCAAGAGGATCTACATTCCTTCTACCGGCTTGGCTTTCATCATTCCCCTCCTCTTGAAAAGGATTTGTCCTCAAAACATCACCTACATCAAAAGGACTCAAATCAGTAACATTAAATGTAGCACTTACTTGATCCACACCAGGCAAATCTATCTTGTATGCATTATCGTTGATGCGCTCAAGACTTTGAAATGGTCCATCGCCTCTAGGAAGTAGTTTAGATCGACGCTGTATAGGAAACCGCTCTTTGCGCATGTGAACTTAAACCTAATCTCCAGGTTCAAAAAAAGCTTGTCGATGACCCTTGTTGGCTTATTTCACATACTGCTCTATTCTTCGCTCAATGTTTAGCCTTGCCTTCTCATGGATCTGTTTAACAAATTCTGCTTTCTTCTTGCCATCTAGATTAACATACTCAGAAATAGGCAAAGGTGATAAATCCAAAGGAGTTAGTGAATTAAAACCATACACAATTTCAAAAGGAGTAAATTTAGTAGCAGAATGAACTGTACGATTATAGGCAAATTCAACATGCGGCAAACAATCCACCTAACTTTTAATATTCTTTTTAATGACAACCCTTAACAAAGTAGATAAAGTTCAATTTACTACCTCAGTTTGACCATCAGTCTGTGGATGACAAATAATAGAGAACAATAACTTAGTTCCTAACTTAGCCTATAAGGTCTTCCAGAAGTAGCTTAAGAACTTAGCATCTCTATCCGATACAATTGTTCTAGGCATACCATGCAATCTCACAACTTCCCTAAAGAACAAATTAGCAATATGCAAGCATCATCCGTTTTGTGACAAGGAATGAAATGTGCCATCTTAGAAAATCTATCCGCAACTACAAAAATAGAATCTCGACCATGTCTAGACCTGGGTAATCCTAACAAAAAATCCATGGAAATATCTATGCAAGGCTCATGAGGAATGGGAAGTGGGGTATAAAGCCCTTGGGTTGGACTCTAGATTTTGCTTGCTTACACGTGACATATCGCTCACAAATCCTCTCAACATCTCGTTTCATGTGAGGCTAATAGAAGTGTTCCTGCAATACCCCTAAGGTTTTAGCTACTCCAAAATGTCCCATTAAACCTCCTCCATGAGATTCCCTCACTAGTAGCTCTCTTAAGGAACAAATTGGAATGCATAGTTTACTCTCCCTAAACAAGAATCCTTCATGGTTACAAAATTTACCATGCCTACTCTTCTCAAAATGCACATACTCCCCACAAAAATCTCGATCAGCAGCATACAATTCCTTAATGTGCTTAAAACCAAGCAGTCTAGAACTAAGAGTAGAGATAAGAGCATACCTTCTAGAAAGTGCATCAGCAACGACATTCTCTTTACCTTGCTTATAGTGGATGACATATGGAAATTTTTCGATGAACTCCACCTAACGAGCATGCCTTTTGTTCAGCTTATGTTGCCCCTTCAAGTACTTCAAGGATTCATGATCAGTGTGGATCACAAACTCTTTTGGCCAAAGGTAGTGTTGCTACGTCTCCAGGACTCGAACCAATGCATATAACTCCTTATCATAAGTAGGGTAGTTCAAGGTTGCCCCACTTAACTTCTCACTAAAGAATGCAATTGGTCTTCTCTCCTGCATAAGTACTGCTCTAATACCTAATCCTGAAGCATCACACTCAATTTCAAAAGTTTTAGCGAAGTTAGGTAAAGCAAGTAATGGCGCCTGAGTCAGCTTATTTTTAAGCGTCTGAAAGGCCTTCTCTTGTTGATCTCCCCATCTAAACCCGACGTTCTTCTTAATTACCTCAGTAAGTGGTGCTGCAATGGTGCTAAAATCCTTCACAAATCTCCTGTAAAAGCTCACTAGTCCATGGAAACTCCGCACATTACTTACATTAGTTGGACTAGGCCATTCTTGGATCGCACGAATCTTTTCTTCATCAACCTATATCCCTTGTGCACTAACAACAAAACCAAGAAACACAAGTTTGTCTATGCAAAAAAAGAACTTCTTGAGGTTAGCATATAATTGCTCCTTTCGAAGCAGTTCTAAAACATCCCTCAAGTGAGATATATGATCTTCCAAACTCTTGCTATAAATGAGGATATCATCAAAATAGATAACCACAAATTTTCCAATAAAATTCCTCAAAACATGGTTCATAAGTCTCATAAAAGTACTAGGTGTGTTAGTTAAACCAAAAGGCATTACTAACCACTCATACAATCCATATTTAGTTTTGAATGCGGTTTTCCATTCATCACCTTCTTTCATTCTAATTTGGTGATATCCACTTTTCAGATCAACTTTGGAAAAGACACTAGACCCATGTAACTCATCTAACATGTCATCTAAGCGAGGAATGGGATGATGATACTTTACCGTGATGTTGTTGATGGCGCGGCAATCAACACACATTCTCCGTGACCCATCCTTCTTAGGCACCAGAATCACAGGCACTGCACATGGACTCATGCTTTCTCTCACGTACCTTTTCTCCATTAATTCGTCGACTTGCCTTTGGAGTTCCTTTGTCTCCTTTGGATTACTCCAACATGCTGGTTTGTTTGGAATCGATGCTCAGGGTACAAGGTCAATTTAGTGCTCAATACTACGAATAGGTGGTAGTCCTTTTGGAATCTCCTCAGCGAAGACATCTTCAAAGTCCTGCACAATTGACACAACCACACTAAGCAAAGAGTTAGATAGTTCGTTAGTACTCAAACATGTTTCTTTAAAAACCAGCAACAACATAGGTTGCCTCATCACTAACACTCTCCTTACTACACTCGCTCTTGCCACATAACTCTCCTTTTGCAAGGCTGCACTCTCCTTTTCACCCACCACCAAAGTTGATCCCCCTTCAACTTGGTCTCTCACACTCTTTCCAGCCTTCCTCTCCTTTTCCTTTTGATATTGACTTTTGTATTCCTTTTCTTTCTCATTGTCTTTTGCTCTCTCACTCTCCCTTTGCTTGTCACTCACCTTATGTTTTGCAAAAGACTGTTGTAGCTGCAACTGATCCTCATATACCTGTTTAGGTGTTAACGGTTTAAGATTAAAGCTTTTCCCCTGGTGAACAAGCGTATACTTATTAGAAAAGCCATCATGAATAACCTTCCTATCAAATTGCCATGGCCTCCCCAACAACACATGACATGCTTGCATTGGCACTACATCGCATAACACCTCATCCTCATACCTACCAATGCGAAAACCAATCAAGGCTTTACTTACTCACCTTAGTCTCACCACTATCATTCAACCACTGCAATTTATATGGACTAGGGTGTCTAATAGTTTTGAGTCCCAACCTCTCAACAATAAAATTACTCACCACATTGGTGCAACTTCCTCCATCAATGATCAAACTGCAAATATGATCTCCTAGATAACATCTAGTATGAAATATATTCTCTCTTTGCACCTCCTCTTCTTCCTTTACCTGCACATTCAAAGCTCGCTTCACTACTGCCACTAACCTCCCTATTGCAGGCTCTTCATCATCACTAGCATCCCTAATGGAGCATATCATCTTCTCACTATCCCCTCAGTCTCATACTCACCATCATCCCATAGAATCATCACACGCCTATTTGGACATTGACTAGCAATATGGCCTCTACCTTAGCATTTAAAACATCTAATGTCACGATTTCTAGAAGTAGAAGAATCAGGGTTACCTTGATTACCAGGAGTAGAACCCGCTTGCCTCCGCTCTCCTTTTGGTTTAGTAGGTAATGGCTTTTCTTCCTTCTTTCATTGGCTAGTCTTCAGGTGGATGAACCAGTACCCTGTTGAAACCATGTCGTACTACTGCCTTTCCTCCTGTGTTGGTTCTCAACCATTATAGCCATATGAACCATATCTTCTAATTCTACATAATGCTGCAATTTAACGACATTTTGAATTTCCCTATTCAACCCAGCAAGAAACCTAACCATGATAGCCTCTCTATCCTCCTCTACATTCGCCTTGATCATCGTAACTTTCATCTCCTTAAAATACTCATCCACACTTCGGCTTCCCTGCTTAAGAGTTTGCAATTTGTTGTGCAATTCACGATAGTAATACGCAGGCACAAACCACTTCTTCATCACTCTCTTCATCTCTTCCCACGACTCAATAGGTGGTTCGCCATTCCTTCTTCGATTCAACATTAGTTGATCCCACCACACTATGGCATAATCCGAAAATTCAATGGCAGTAAGTTTCACTTTCTTTCTCCCACTATAGTTATGATAATCAAACACCATCTCTACCTTCTTCTCCCACTCTAAGTACGCCTCAGGATCATTCTTCCCTTGGAAAGGAGGAATCTTCATCTTTATGCTACTCAATTGATCATCCTCTCTATTCTTATCTCCTCTATCTTCCCAATCCCTAGTTCCTCTATTCCGACCACTAGAACCTCTATAACTCCCGACAGAAGGCTCATCACATTCATCTTTTGACATTTCATCTCCACCCCTTTGTACTCTCCTAGAACGACTCTCCCTCTTACGCCCTTGGAAGACGTTTGTAGATTGCTCTAGTCTTTGCTCTACTGTCTCATGAATTTGTTCCATACCCTCCTAAAACATCCTCTTCATCTCACCCCTCAATGCCTCAATTACTAACCTAGCATCAAACCTTCCCCTCTCACCTTCATGAGAATGTTGCCTCGACATTGTTCTTGCAAAGAAGATTAGTACTAGCACAAATATATATAAGATTAAACCTCACGATACACTCCCTTACGTGTTTCGCTCAAATGATGATATCACATAGTCACTCGTGTATTCTCACAAATAATGATGATATCAACTTGCCAATTCCTCTTCTCAATTCTCTTGGAACTAACCCAAACTACACCAATTCCCTTCCATAGAATTCAAAGCAACTCTAGGGTTCATAAATTTCCTCTTTTTTTTTTTGAATTTTTTTTTTGTCTTTGTTGTTGCTCTTGATCACGCTCCTTTTTTTTTGTTGTGATTCTTCTTCTTTTTTGTGACAAAATTGAATAGTAGATACTACACTTTCAATAGACAATTAATACTATGAAATTGAATACTAACAATTGATATGAACGATTGGAGTTAGGGTTTTGATGTTACCTTCCTCAAACCGAGCTGATGTTTTGACAAACCTAAGCTTTGATACCAAACTGATGTGAGATCGGTTTGATCGGATTCCTAACTGATACGAACCACGCCAACGTGTGACGAAACCTAGTACCAATACATTCGGAATTTGTTACCTAAGATGCAAAACACCCTCAAGTGGAAACCGCGACCCGTTGTCTATAAGCGAGACAAGAACCTTGGTATAATATGAAGACGCCACAATTGGGATGAAAGACCGATTGATAAGTCAGGATGAACGCCGCAGAAATAAAATCCAATAAGTTCTAGGTTAGTTCTTTAAAGAACCAAGAGAGGAGTTATCTCAAAAGAGTTTTCAAGCTTTCAATGTTGTATGTTCTATATCCTAAATGTTCTAAACCCTAGGAGCTTTATATTAGGGTTTACAATTCGTAACAATAAGGGCCCAAAATGACGTCACTTCAATAAGTGCGTAAAAATAACAAAACAAGACATGAAGGCCAGCATCGTAGATATACACGGCCGTGTATTTTGGTCGTGTACTTTGGCCGTGTATGATTCTGTGGAAATTCTTGGCAACATACACCACCGTGTACTTCTAGTCGTGTATCTTTCTGTGGAAATTCTTGACACCACACATGGCCATACTTTTGAACCGTGTATACGACCGTATATGATTCTATGTAACCTTCAGACTCCTATACGGTTGTGCCTTGTAAAGACATGCCCTCTTCATCCCGTATCTGGTATGACTTGTACAAGAGCAAGGGTCTTCCCATGGTTGTTCCAATCCTTTCCAACTTCATGATTGCTCCAATCCTTTCTGGCTTCATGGACATCCTTTATCAACCCATTAAGTGCTTCCTTGAATCGTTTCGCTCGATTTCTTGTAATCGGTCCTGGTGGAACTTCAAGAGGATCCACATTCCTTCTTCCGTCTTGGCTCTCATCATGGGTCTTATGATACAATAATATTTCTCCATGGGATGCCAAATGATCTCCATTAGTTGATCGCCACGAGACATCATTAGATTTTCATCCAATTACCCGTTGAGATTGACGTCACTTCAAAACATTGGCTCTTGAAGATTTATAATATTTTTGTACTTTGTAATTGTTCTTTGGACCATTTTATGTTGTAATGTTGTTTTGGGACACTTTCATTTGTTTGTAATTTTCATTTAGGATCGGCCACCCTAAAAGTGGCATAGTTGTAATTTTGAGGACTTTCTAACCCTGAAGGGAGCAAGTATAAAAACTTGCTTAAAGTAGGGTTTTGGAGGCCAATTTTTCAAAATTAGACATAAACTTTTCGTGGGGATTAGGGTTCTTCCTAATTTTCATTAGAATCTTATTAATTTTAATCCCAAGAATTGGAATTGTAGCAAGTGCAACAAGGGGAAATTGTCAGTTATATCAATTTCATTTTATTGTGATTTCTTTTCCTCTTTAGTGTGTAATATCTAAGGTTGAATTGGAAGTTTCTTGGTCAGATTTGATTACATTTGTAATCAAATTAATATTACTTATTTGATGGATTCTTAGCATTTGTTATCATCCTCAAATTTTGCTTCATCTAGTGGTGTAAATTGGCTCTTTTTGGAAAGGTTGATTTCGGAGTTGTTCTTGTTGATCTTGGTATATTTCACGTGGATTCATTTATGGTTATTGTATATTGGAGGAAATTATCATTGTAAAATTGTTAATGGTAACATTAAGCATTTGGATTTCATTGCATCTCCACTAGGGTTCACGCAAATTAAAGTGGTTTTGAATCGAAGTTGATCTTGTCTTTTGAAGTTATATTTGAGTTCTTTTTTATTGTGCTTAACCGCCTTTTAGGCACATCATCATTTGGTATCAGAGCTTGAGGTTGTGAGAAGGGATTGTTGTAATTTGAATTTGGAAATTAGGGGTTTGTTGAGTAGCACCTTGATCCGAAAATTGTTGGCATGAAACTTGAATTTTTTTTATTGAGTTGTTAAATTGTATCTTGTTGATTAGTGGTTGAACACTTGGAGATTTGAACACTCTTGGATTCCTTGATATTTAGCTATGAATGTGTAGTATTTGGGAAATAAACCGTAAAGGAGCAAGAGTAGTGTTCAATTGTTGAATTGGAAATGAATTATTTGAATTGTGTTGTTGAGGTATTATACTTATTGCTAATTGTTGTAGACATGGAGTACTTTTTACATTGCTTGTCTCTTTGAGTTGGCCGTGGGCTCCTTATGTGTGGAAGAAAGGAAAGCTATTTGAATTTAAATTCCATCATTGGAACTCCATAATGTGAAGAAGCTTGTGGAGTGTGCCATGTGATTTCTTATGCAATTCGAAAGTGGAAGTGTACAATTTTCAGATTTGCATTGTGTGGGATAATAGGGAATTTACTTGAATTCAAACACATCCATTAAGTTTGAGGAAGTTATTGAGTGATATTGATTGTATTCTATTTGAATTTGAAATTTGATTATTACCATTTGTGGAAAGTTGCATTAAGGAGTGCTATTTAAATTGTTGCCATGATGCATGTGTGTAAGTTGTGGACTGGGAAAATTGTGTTAGAAGTGGAGAGTGCATCATGTAGAAAAAGGTGTGTGGCGTTGTATTTTTGAATTTAGTGAAGGGTGTGTGTGTGGCATTGTGTGTGTTGATTAAAAAGGGGATTACAAGTGGTGCATATGTTGGTGGAGAGTGTTTGCACCATGAGCAAAGAAAATATTGTGGTGATGGATTTGTGTAATTTATGTATGTGTTGAGGTGCTACGCATTGTGAAGTAATTAGTGTGAAACCAAAGCAAGAAAGGAAGGTTTAAATAGTAGAATTTCATTTCAAACAAAAAAATTAAAGTGTGAAAGTAATTGAGCTAATTACTTAAACACTTCTTGTTGAATTTAATTCTATCTACTTAAAGTAGTTGCATATGTACTTCATTTATTAATCTTATTTGGAGTACTAAATTATTTCTCTTTGTGCCTTTGATAATTCTCTTTGACACGTGAGCTATCATATCATAGCAATTGCTAAAAACATTTAGATTACTATTGTTGAAGGATTGTGTTATAAATTTTGGAACTACTTCAAAGTACATCATATCTAATGAGAGTGTGAATGGGGGAATTGGCAATGAAGCCAATAGCCAGGTTGGTGGAGGTTAGGGCTATAACACCGCAGGTAGGAGGACTTTGGAAGAACAGCTTAAGAATCTTACTACCATAGTTACTACTTTAGCAACTAGGATTGATAGGATGACTTTGCTACAACCACTAGTGGTGAACCTTCAGGCACCACCTCGGGTAACCCCATAAAACCTTTAGAGAGACAGGGTAGTGGGGGAAGGAAACTTTAATAGAAGGATAGATGGAGATCATCATCCTTACAAGGAAGAGTGGGATGACAACTTCAAGGCTAATCTATACCAGATTAGGGATTTCAGACCACTTCGGGAACTGGAGTATGTAAAGCTGTAGATGCCTTCTTATGAAGGCAAGGGATTAGTTGATGATTATTTGGACTGGGAGGATAAGGTTGAGGGTCTCTTTGAATGCTATGAGATTGATGATAATACTAGAGTCCGATTGGTTGCTGTCAAGTTTACAGGATACACTACACTATGGTGGAAGAATTTGATCATCAACAGGTGTAGAGATAGGGAGGCTGAGATTTAGACATAGAGGGATATGAAAAAGCTGTTAAGAAAAAGATTTATTCTTAAGCACTACAAACAGGAACTGTTTATGCGACTGCAGACTTTGAGGCAGGGAGGCAAGACAGTGGATGATTATGTGTAGGAATTTGAAACCCTCATGATTAGATGTGGGTCAATCGAACCTCTAGAACAAATCGTTGCATGCTTCATCTCGAGTCTGAAATATGAGATAGTGTGTATTGTTGAGCTGCAGCACTATTGTACACTTGATGTGGCTATTCAGTTGGCCTTGAAAGTGAAGAGGCAAAGGAGGTCCAACTTGTTCAAGGCTCCGAGCAGTAGGCCCAATACTACTACCAGACCCATAACAACTGACGGTCGATCAGGGGGGATAAAGGCGATAGGTAAGGTAGTGAGAGCAGTGGACAAAACTACCCCTAACACTGCCGAAGACATTATATCCACTAGGAAGGGTAAAGAGGTAATAGCATTAGATGTGAGGTAGACTATTCCTGGATCTACTAGTGGAAAAGCACGCCAGATCAAATGCTTTAAATGCATAGGATTTGGGCATATGGTAGCATAGTGTCCAAATAAGAGGGTGATGACTATTATGGAGGGCGTTGAGGAAGATGTTGAGGTTGAGCCTACAAATTTGCCTGTAGCACTACAGGAGTATTATGATGACTAGACTGCAAAAACACATGAGGAGAGTATAGGTAAACAATATCTACCTATTAATGTGCTACGCAGGACTCTAACCATCTCTCCTGATGCTAGAGACATTCAGAGGGAGAACATATTTCACACATCTTGCAGGATCAAAGGTAACCTTTATGTACTCATCATTGATAGTGGTAGTTGCATGAATGTTATATCTATTGCACTAGTAGACAAATTATATTTATCTACTAGCCTACATCATAGCCATTATAACTTGCACTAGTTAGATAATAGGGATAATATGTACATTTCACTAAGGGCAAAGGTGTCTGTGAGTATTAGACAGAAATATCACAATTAGATCCTATGTGATGTGATTCCTATGCATGCATTCCATTTGCTGTTGTGTAGACCTTGGTTGTTTGATCGGCAGGTGTTATATGATGGATTCAGGAATACCTACATGTTTAGTATGGGCGAGTCTCGCATAATACTGTCACCTATGACTCCATCTAAGTTGCACTAGTTTCAGGAACATATCAGAATTACTTCCACTACATCTAATAACTGGGAGAACAGACCAATAGAGATATCAGGTTTCAGTTCTAGAAATGACCCTTTAGGTTTGAGGGTAAATCTTTCAAAAGCTCGAAGAGATGATGAAAAAATTTCCAGCACCATAGATACTTTTAGAACTCGATTTGGATGATGATCCAAATCACTCATATTTCACCTTATTTCTTTTATCTAATAAATATTTTAGTAATAATCTTACAGGTACAATAATATTTCTCCATGGGATGCCAAATGATCTCCATTAGTTGATCTCCACGGGACATCATCAAATTTTCATCCAAATACCCGTTGAGATTGACGTCAATTCAAAACATTGCCTCTTGAAGATTTACAATATTTTTGTACTTTGTAATTGTTCTTTGGACCATTTTATGTTGTAATGTTTTTTTGGGACACTTTCATTTGTTTGTAATTTTCATTTAGGACCGGCCACCTTAAAAGTGGCATAGTTATAATTTTGAGGACTTTTTAACCCTAAAGGGAGCAAGTATAAATACTTGCTTAAAGTAAGGTTTTGGAGGCCAATTTTTCAGAATTAGACATCACTTTTCGTGGGGAATAGGGTTCTTCCTAATTGTCATTAGACTCTTATCAATTTCAGTCCCAAGAATTGGAATTGTTGCAAGTGCAACGAAGGAAAATTGAGAGTTATGTCATTTTCATGTCGTTGTGATTTCTTTTCTTCTCTAGTGTGTAATATCTAGGGTTGAATTGGAAGTTTCTTGGTCAGATTTGATTACATTTGTAATCAAATTATTATTACTTAATTGATTGATTCTTAGCATTTGTTATCATCCTCAAATTTTGCTTCATCTAGTGGCGTGAATTGGCTCTTGTTGAAAAGGTTGATTTCAGAGTTGTTCTTCTTGATCTTGGTGTATTTCACGTGGATTCATTTGTGGTTATTGCATATTGGAGGAAATTATCATTGTAAAATTGTTAATGGCAACATTGAGCATTTGGATTTCATTGCATCTCCACTAGGGTTCTTGTAAATTCAAGCAGTTTTGAACCGAAATTGATCTTTTCTTTTGAAGTTATGTTTGAGTTGTTTTTCACTGTGCTTAACCTCCTTTTAGGCACACCATTCAAGAAGTCGAAGCTCTAATGCCAAATGATGCGTGAAACCCTAGGTATATTAAACCTAGAATCTTGACGAAGCTAGTTGGTTTCAATTACCCAAAGGATCGTCTTAAGTGATGTGTAACTAGATCCTAATCAAACTCATTGACTGTAACCTAAGTTATCAATAGGTATTCCTAGTAATTCGATTAAGAATTCTATGGAAAAGTTTTTTTGCAACTTTTCCAAAAGAACAAAAAGAGGGTATTTCTTATCTCACGAAATGTGTTTGTTTTCATTCAAAAAAATCATCTTCTCATGGCTGCCCCCCTTGCACGGCATATATAGTACATGAGTGCAATATGGAAAACCTAATACAATATGGAAATTCTAAGTTTCCTAATTTATTTTTTTCCTTATCCTCATGTAACCGAGTAGGTAATTAAACAATATAAATTACAAACCAAACAAATAAAAAGTAGACAAACTGAATATGTCTATAATGTATCGATTGAATAAGTTATCCTAATGTCTCTAAATTATTTCATCTTTCCATGGTCACGTGAATCAAGTTAACACATGTATGTTTTTCTTTTGTGTAGCTTGATTCTCTAGCTTGTAAGTCCATGACTAGTCCTTGTAGAGCTTCATTCATCCTTTTAGCTCTAGCTCGGGTCATCGAGCCTCTAATACCATGTAATGGATAATGAGGTTTTGGCTCCTTCCTTTACGATGCTAGTTGATCCTCATCAAGGGAGCTCTAGTATTCTTCATGAAGAAGAAAGATGGATCTACAAGATTATGCATCGATTATCAGGAATTAAATAAGGCAACCATTAAGAATGAATACCCCTTGCAGAGAATTGATGATTTATTTGATCAATTGCAAGGTGTGAGTGTATTTTCTCGAATCGATTTACAATTTGGTTATCATCAATTAAAAATTAAGCCAGAAGATATACCTAAAATAGCCTTTCGAACTAGATATAGACACTATGAGTTTTTAATGATGCCATTTTGATGTGCCTAAAACCAAGTTTAAGCACACAAAAACCAAGATTGAAAGACAATCATATAATGTCAATCAAACTAGTTCAACAATTGCACAATTCCTCAATATTTACGAACCAATTCCCACAACATAAACATGAACAAGAATGAATCCAAGTATGATGAAGCTCTGATACCAAAAACATGATGTGCCTAAAAGGGGGTTAAGCACAATCAAATAAATCAGTTGAACACCTCCTAATTACTTGTTCAAATCCGGTTCAAAATGAGTCTAAATTGCGTGAACCCTAATTGCAATGTATGGACCAAATGATGAATTACAAGAAATAATTCAACATAATATTATAATCTTCAAAAGTAATCACAACTTATACTCCAAATCCCATGTGAATACTACCAATAATCCACAAGAAATAACCGTGATCCCCCTTTCCACAACCAATTCTTTCACGGCTCTAGCAACATATACAATGAATTATGAAGAAAATTTGATCAAGAAATATCTCAATTCAACCATAGATATTACACACTAGAGAAGAAAAGAAATCACAATGAAATGAAATTGATATGACTCACAATTTCAAGTGTTGCACTCGCCATAATTTCAATTCTTTGGATTGAAATTGATAAGAGTCTAATGACAATTAGGAAGAACCTTAATTCCCACGAAAAAGTGTATTTCTAATTCTGAAAAATGGCCTCTTAAAACCTACTTTAAGCAAGTATTTATACTTGCTCCATTTAGGATTAAAAAATCTACAAAATTACAACTATGCCACTTTTAGGGTAACCGATCCTAAAACTCAATTACAACCAAATAGAAGTGTCCCAAAATGATTACGACATAAATAGTCTAAGTAAATAAAAAATATATAAAAATTAGTCTTCAAGATGCTAACTCTTCCACAGGATTCGTCGGCCCAACTCATCACCAGTTTAGGTTGGTCCATGGATAACCCACAAGCTGAGTCTTAGTGAGTTTGTCCATCACCTTATGAAACATGGTAAGTGTACCTATTGGAATATACAATACATGAATAAGGTAATAGAGGTTAGTAAACAAATAATTCCAGGGTAGATTTGCTTAAAATGGGCCCTCTTCACCAAGATTCAAAATCCTTTGGTTTTTGCCCTAATGATAGGTCTTGTCGGATTTTGATTCCTATCACATTTGAATTAACGAATGCTCAAGCTACATTCATGGACTTTATGAATTGAATCTTCAAACCATTCTTAGATAAATTTGTGGTATTCTTTATTGATGATATTCTAATTTACTCTAAGCAAGAGCATGAGGAACACCTAAGAATTGCTTTTGGGAGTATAGAAGAAGCACCAATTTTATGCAAAATTGTCAAAATGCAATTTTTTGATGAATTAAGTAGTTTTCGCAAGGCTTGTTATATCTATGGAAGGGGCATTGTTGGATCTAGCAAAGATTAATGTAATAGTCAAATGGAAATAACCCACTATGGTTACAAAAGTAAGGAGTTTCCTTAGATTGGTAGGGTATTATAGGAGATTTGTAAAGGATTTTTCGCAAATCTCGAAACCATTGACAAGGTTGACCCAAAAGGACATAAGGTTTGATTGAGATGAAAATTGATACGAACCACGCCAACGTGTGATGAAACCTAATACCAATACGTTCGGAATTTGCTACCCAAGATGCAAAACACACTCAAGTGGAAACCGCGACCCATTGCCTATAAGTGAGGCAAGAACCTTGGTATATAATGTAGATGCCACAATTGGGATGAAAGATCAATTGATAAGTCGGGATGAACGCCACGGAAGAAATTCCGATAAGTTCTAGATTAGTTCTTTAAAGAACCAAGAGAGGAATTCTCTCAAAAGTGTTTTTTTCAAACTTCAATGTTGTATGTTCTATGTTGCAGCTGTTTTACACCCTAGGAGCTTTATAGTAAGGTTTATAATTCGTAACAATAAAGGCCCAAAACGACATAACATTATTAAGTTGCGTAAAAATAACAAAACAGGGATGTAAAGGCCGGCGGCGTAGGAGTGAAGGCCGACGGCGTTGGAGTAAAGGCCAGCGGCCTTGGAGCCAGCGTAGAGCATATACATGATCGTGCCTTCTACACGTGTATCTTTCTGTGGATATTCTTGACACCATACACGGCCGTGCCTTTGAACCGTGTATACGACCGTGTATGATTCTGTGTAACTTTCAGACTCCTACACGGCCGTGCCTTGTAAAGACATGCCCTCTTCAACCCGTATCCGTTATGACTTGTACAAGATCAAGGGCATTCCCATAGTTGTTCCAATCCTTTCCAACTTCAAGATTGCTCCAATCCTTTCCAGCTTCGTAGACATCCTTTATCAACCCATTAAGTGCTTCCTTAAATCGTTTCGCTCGAGTTCCTGTGATCGGTCCAGGTGGCACTTCAAGAGGATCCACATTCTATCTTCTGGCTTAGCTCCCATCATGGCTCTCATCATTCCCTCCTCTTGAAAAGGATTTGTCCTCAAATCATCACCTACATCAAAAGGACTCAGATCAGTAACATTAAACATAGCACTTACTTGATACTCACCTAGCAAATCTATCTTGTATGCATTATCATTGATGCGCTCAAGAATTTGAAATGGTCCATCGCCTCTAGGAAGTAGTTTAGATTGACGCTGCACAGGAAACCGCTCTTTGCGCATGTGAACCCAAACCCAGTCTCTAGGTTCAAAGACAGCTTGTCGACGACCCTTGTTGGCTTGTTTCACATACTGCTCTGTTCTTCTCTCAATGTTCAGCCTTGCCTTCTCATGGATTTGTTTAACAAATTCTGCTTTCTTCTTGCCATCTAGATTAACATACTTAGAAATAGGCAAAGGTGATAAATCCAAAGGAGTTAGTGGATTAAAACCATACACAATTTCAAAAGGAGTAAACTTAGTAGCAGAATGCATTGTATAATTATAGGAAAATTCAACATGCGGCAAACAATCCTCCCAACTTTTAATGTTCTTTTTAATGACAGCCCTCAACAAAGTAGATAAAGTTCGATTTACTACCTCAGTTTGACCATCAGTCTGTGGATGACAAGTAGTAGAGAATAATAACTTAGTTCCTAACTTAGCCCACAAGGTCTTCTAGAAGCAGCTCAAGAACTTAGCATCTCTATCCGATACAATTGTTCTAGGCATACCATGTAATCTCACAACTTCCCTAAAGAACAAATTAGCAATATTACAAGCATCATCAGTTTTGTGACAAGGAATGAAATGTGCCATCTTAGAAAATCTATTCACAACTACAAAAATAGAATCTCGACCATGTCTAGACCTAGGTAATCCTAACACAAAATCCATGGAAATATCTACCCAAGGCTCATGAGGAATGGGAAGTGGGGTATAAAGCCCTTGAGGTTGGACTCTAGATTTTGCTTGCTTACACGTGACACATAGCTCACAAATCCTCTCAACATCTCGTTTCATGTGAGGCCAATAGAAGTGTTCCTGCAATACCCCTAAGGTTTTAGCTACTCCAAAATGTCCCATTAAACCTCCTCCATGAGACTTTCTTACTAATAATTCTCTTAAAGAACAATTTAGAATGCATAGTTTACTCTCCCTAAACAAGAATCCTTCATGTTTATAAAATTTACCATGACCACTTTTCTCACAATGCACATACTCCTCACAAAAATCTCGATCAGTAGCATACAATTCCTTAATGTGCTCAAAACCAAGTAGTCTAGAACTAAGAGTAGAGATAAGAGCACACCTTTTAGAAAGTGCATCAGCAACGACATTCTCTTTACCTTGCTTGTAGTGGATGACATAGGGAAATGTTTCGATGAACTCCACCCAACGAGCATGCCTCTTGTTTAGCTTATGTTGTCCCTTCAAATACTTCAAGGATTCATGATCAATGTGGATCATAAACTCTTTTGGCCAAAGATAGTGTTGCCAAGTCTCCAGTGCTCGAACCAATGCATATAACTCCTTGTCATAAGTAGGGTAGTTCAGGGTTTCCCCACATAGCTTCTCGCTAAAGAATGCAATTGGTCTTCTCTCTTGCATGAGCACTGCTCCAATACCTAATCCCGAAGCATCACACTCAATTTCAAACGTTTTAGAGAAATTAGGTAAAGCAAGTAATGGCACCTGAGTTAGCTTATTTTTAAGCGTCTGAAAGGCCTTCTCTTGTTGCTCTCTCCATCTGAACCCCACGTTCTTCTTAATTACCTCAGTAAGTGGTGCTGCAATGGTGCTGAAATCCTTCACAAATCTCTTATAAAAACTCGCTAGTCCATGGAAACTCCGTACGTTACTTACATTAGTTGGACTAGGCCATTCTTGGATCGCACGAATCTTTTCTTCATCAACCTGTATTCCCTGTACACTAACAACAAAACCAAGAAACACAAGTTTGTCTGTGAAAAAAGTGCACTTCTTGAGGTTAGCATATAATTGCTCCTTTCGAAGCACTTCTAAAACATCCCTCAAGTGAGATATATGGTCTTCCAAACTCTTGCTGTACATGAGGATATCATCAAAATAGACAACCACAAATTTTCCAATAAAAGTCCTCAAAACATGGTTCATAAGTCTCATAAAAGTACTAGGTGCATTAGTTAAACCGAAAGGCATTACTAACCACTCATACAATCCATATTTTGTCTTAAATGCGGTTTTCCATTCATCACCTTCTTTCATTCTAATTTGATGATATCCACTTTTCAGATCAATTTTGGAAAAGACACTAGACCCATGTAACTCATCTAACATGTCATCTAAGCGAGGAATGGGATGACAATGCTTTATCGTGATGTTGTTCATGGCGCGGCAGTCAACACACATTCTCCATGACCCATCCTTCTTAGGTACCAAAATCATAGGCACTGTACATGGACTCATGCTTTCTCTCATGTACCCCTTCTCTATTAATTCATCGACCTGCCTTTGGAGTTCCTTTGTCTCCTCCGGATTGCTCCTATAAGCTGGTTTGTTTAGAATCGATGCTCTGGGTACAAGGTCAATCTGGTGCTCAATACCACGAATAGGTGGTAATCCCTTTGGAACCTCCTTAAGGAAGACATCTTCAAAGTCCTGCACAAAAGACACAACCACACTAGGTAAAGAGTTAAATAGTTCGTTAGTATTGAAACAAGTTTCTTTAAAAACCAGCAACAACATAGGTTGCTTCATCACTAACGCTCTCCTCACTACACTCGCTCTTGCCACACAACTCTCCTTTTGCAAGGCTGCACTCTCCTTTTCACTCACCACCAAAGTTAATCCCCCCTTCAACTTGGTCTCTCACACTCTTTCCAGCCTTCCTCTCTTTTTCCTTTTGTGATCGACTTTTGTATTCCTTTTCTTTCTCGCTGTCTTTTGCTCTCTCACTCTCCCTCTGTTTTTCACTCACCTTATGTTTTGCAAAAGGCTGTTGTAGCTGCAACTGATCCTCATACACCTGTTTAGGTGTTAAAGGTTTAAGATTAAAGCTTTTCCCTTGGTAAACAAGCGTATACTTGTTAGAAAAGCCATCATGAACAACCTCCCTATCAAATTGCCATGGCCTCCCCAACAGCAGATGACACACTTGCATCGGCACTACATTGCATAACACCTCATCCTTGTACCTACCAATGCGAAAAGCAATCAAAGCTTGCTTACTCACCTTAGTCTCGCCATTATCATTCAGCCACTGCAATTTATATGGACTAGGGTATCTAGTAGCTTCCTCCGTCAATGATCCAACTACAAATATGATCACCTAGATAACATCTAGTATGAAAGATATTCTCTCTTTGCACCTCCTCTTCTTCCTTCACCTGCACATTCAAAACTCGCTTCACTACTACCACTAACCTCCCTATTGCAGGCTCCTCATCATCACTAGCATCCTCCAATGGAGGCATATCATCCTCTTCACTATCCCCCTCAATCTCATACTCACCATCATCACGCCAAATCATAACACGCCTATTCGGACATTGACTAGAAATATGGCCTCTACCTTGGCATTTAAAACATCTAATGTCACGATTTCTAGGAGTAGAAGAATCAGGTTTACCTTGGTTACCAAGAGTAGAACCCGCTTGCCTCTGCTCTCCTTTCGGTTTGGTGGGTAAAGGCTTTTCTTCCTTCTTCCATTGGTTAGTCTTCCAGGTGGATGAACCAGTATCCTGTTGAAACCGTGCAATACTACTACCTTTCCTCCTGTGTTGGTTCTCAACCTTGATAGCCATATGAACCATATCTTCCAATTCTACATAATGCTGCAATTCTACGACATTTTGAATTTCTCTATTCAATCCAGCAAGATACCTAGCCATGGTAACCTCTCTACCCTCCTCTACATTCGCCCTGATCATCGTAACTTCCATCTCCTTGAATTACTCATCCACACTTCGGCTTCCCTGCCAAGAGTTTGCAATTTGTTGTGCAATTCACGATAATAATACGCAGGCACAAACCGCTTCTTCATCACCCTCTTCATCTCTTCCCACGACTCAATAGGTGGTTCGCCATTCCTTCACCGATTCAACGTTAGTTGATCCCACCACACTATGGCATAATCCGAAAATTCGATGGCAACAAGTTTCACTTTCTTTCTCCCACTATAGTTATGACAATCAAATACCATCTCTACCTTCTTCTCCTACTCTAAGTACGCCTCAAGTTCATTCTTCCCTTGGAAAGGGGAATCTTCATCTTTATGCTACTCAATTTATTATCCTCTCTATTCCTATCTCCTCTACCTTCCTAATCCCTAGTTCCTTTATTCCGACCACTATATCCTCTATAACTCCCGACAGAGGGCTCATCAAATTCATCTTCGACATTTCATCTCCACCCCTTTGTACTCTCGTAGAACAACTCTCCCTCTTACGCCCTTGGAAGACATTTTTAGATTGCTCTAGTCTTTGCTCTACCGTCTCATGAATTTGTTCCATCCCCACTTGAAACATCCTCTTCATCTCACCCCTCAACGCCTCAATCACTAACCTAGCATCAAACCTTCCCCTCTCACCTTCAGGAGAATATTGCCTCGACATAGTTCCTGCAGAAAAGATTAGGACTAACACAAATATATATATATATATTTGATTAAACCTCATGATACACTCCCTTACGTGTTTTGCTCAAATGATGATATCACACAGTCACTCGTGTATTATCACAAACAATGATGATATCAACTCGCCAATTCCTCTTCTCAATTCTCTTGGAACTAACCCAAACTACACCAATTTCCTTCCGTAGAATTCAAAACAACTCTAAGGCTCGTAATTTTCCTCTTTTTCTTTTTGAATTTTTTTTTTGTTGCCTTTGTTTGTTGCTCTTGATTACGTTTCTCTTTTCTTTTGCTTTTTTTTCTTCTTTTTCTTGTCGTGATCCTTCCTTTTTTTTTTTTGTAAAAAATTGAATAATAGGTACTACACTTTCAATAGACAATTAATACTATGAAATTGAATACTATCAATTGATGTGAATGATTGGAGTTAGGGTTTTGATGTTACCTTCCTCAAACCGAATTGATGTGTTAATAAACCTAGTCTCTGATACCAAACTGATGCGAGATTGGTTTGATTGGATTCCTAACTGATACAAACCATGCCAACGTGTGACGAAACCCAATACCAATACGTTCGGAATTCGTTACCTAAGATGCAAAACACCCTCAAGTGGAAACCGCGGCCCGTTTTCTATAAGTGAGATAAGAGCCTTTGTATAATAAGAAGATGCCACAATCAGGATGAAAGACCAATTGATAAGTTGGGATGAACGCCATAGAAATAAAATCCGATAAGTTGTAGGTTAGTTCTTTAAAGAACCAAGAGAGGAGTTCTCTCAAAAGTGTTTTCAAGCTTTCAATGTTGTATGTCCTATATCCTAAATGTTTTAAACCCTAGGAGCTTTATATTAGGGTTTACAATTCGTAACAATAAAGGCCCAAAACGATGTTACTTCAATAAGTGCGTAAAAATAACAAAACAAGACATGAAGGCCAGCGTTGGAGATATACACAGCCATGTATTTTGGGCGTGTATGATTCTGTGGAAATTCTTGGCAACATATACGACCGTGTACTTCTAGTTGTGTATCTTTCTGTGGAAATTCTTGACACCATACACGGCCGTGCCTTTGAACCGTGTATATGACTGTACATGATTCTATGTAACCTCCAGACTCCTACATGGCCGTACCTTGTAACGACACGCCTTCGTCACCCCGTATCCGGTATAACTTGTACAAGAGCAAGGGTCTTCCCATGGTTGTTCCAATCCTTTCCAACTTCATGATTGCTCCAATCCTTTCTGGCTTCGTGGACATCCTTTATCAACCCGTTAAGTGCTTCCTTGAATTGTTTCGCTCGATTTCTTGTAATCGGTCCAGTGGCACTTCAAGAGGATCCACATTGCATCTTCTAGCTTGGCTCCCATCATGGATCTCATCACTTTGTTTGTTGCTCTTGATCACGTTCCTTTTTTTTTTGTCGTGATTCTTCCTTTTTGTTTTTGTAACAAAATTGAATAGTAGGTACTACACTTTCAATAGACAATTAACACTATGAAATTGAATACGAACAATTGATATGAATGATTGGAGTTAGGGTTTTGATGTTACCTTCCTCAAACCGAACTGATGTTTTAACAAACCTAGGCTTTGATACCAAATTGATACGAACTACGCCAACGTGTGACGAAACCTAATACCAATACGTTCGGAATTTGCTACCCAAGATGCTAAACACACTCAAGTGGAAACCGCGACCCGTTGCTTATAAGTGAGGCAAAAACCTTGGTATAATGTAGACACCATAATCGGGATGAAAGACCGATTGATAAGTCGGGATGAACGCCACGGAAGAAAATCTGATAAGTTCTAGATTAGTTCTTCAAAGAACCAAGAGAGGAATTCTCTCAAAAGTGTTTTTTCAAACTTTAATGTTGTATGTTATATGTTGCAGCTGTTCTAAACCCTAGGAGCTTTATAGTAGGGTTTACAATTCGTAACAATAAAGGCTCAAAATGACATAACATCATTAAGTTGCGTAAAAATAACAAAACAGGGACGTAAAGGTCGGCGGCGTAGGAGTGAAGGCTGACAGCGTTAGAGTAAAGGCCGACGACCTTGGAGCCGGCGTAAAGCATATACACGGCCGTGCCTTCTAAACGTATATCTTTCTGTAGATATTCTTGACACCATACACGGCTGTGCCTTTGAACCGTATATACGACTGTGTATGATTCTGTGTAACCTTCAGACTCCTACACGGCCGTGCCTTGTAAAGACACGCCCTCTTCAACTCGTATCCGTTATGACTTGTACAAGAGTAAGGGCATTCCCATGGTTGTTCCAATCCTTTCCAACTTCATGATTACTCCAATCATTTCCAGCTTCGTGGACATCCTTTATCAACTCGTTAAGTGCTTCCTTGAATCGTTTCGCTCGAGTTCTTGTGATCGGTCCAGGTGGCACTTTAAGAGGATCTACATTCCATCTTCTGGCTTGGCTCCCATCATGGCTCTCATAAAAAATTGTGAGAGGTGCATTCAAGAGTTGAAGCAAAGGTTGATTTGAACTTCTATTCTAACATTACCTAACTTGAAAGAACCGTTTTGGGTATATAGTGATGCCTCACAAATTGGGTTAAGGTGCATTCTAATGTAGAATAAAAAAGTTATAGCTTATGCTTCCGAGCAGTTGAAATAGCATGAAAAGAATTATCCCACACATGATTTGGAATTAGCAGCGGTTGTATATGCTTTAAAGATATGGAAACATTATTTGTATAGGCAAAGATGTGAAATCTTCACGGATCATAAGAGTTTAAAATATTTATTCACATAGAAACAGTTGAACATGTGGTAAAGAAGATGGTAAGAACTAATTAAGGACTATGATCTTAATATGAATTACTACCCTAGAAAGGACAATGCAATAGCCAATGCTTTAAGTGAGAAAAATTATGGTCAAGTAATGGCATTAGTGATGGAACAACAAGTGTCGATACAGGAATTAGAAAAATTAAGGATTGAGTTTATGTGGCATGAGGAAAAAGCAGAAGTACCAAGTTTAGAAGTATGACTTACACTCTTGGATAAAATATAGGAAATGCGACATAGTGATCCAAATTTAGTGGACCTTCGAAATAAGGTAAAATAAGGGGTCAATACAGATTTTGAGTTAGATTAAAATGGACTTTTGAAGATGTAGACACTCCCTTTTTGCCCCATTAGTTTTTTATTAATAATAATTAAAAAAAAAAGCCAAAGTTGATTTACATTTTGCATGTGTAACATGACAAGAAAAAACTTGGCTTAACTAGCCGAGCTCCTAACCACACATACAAGAGGGTAAAGGTTCAAAACATGGGGGACGCATTTTGCATCCCAAATTGTTTTCGCCTAAGCAAGTGCAGCACATTTGTGCATCTGATGAACAATGCCCGTTACTGTTCATTGTCTTCCCCCCTTCCAAATTCGCAAATCACCAAGAAAGAAAATAATTTTTTTTGCCTCCTATTTTGGACCTAATTTCATTCATTTTCTAGCTAAATAAAATCAAACAAAAAAGGGAAATCAATAGAAGGTGTGGAGTAGAATCTGAAAGACATCAAATTTGAATAAATTGATAAAAAATATACTCAAAGTTCAGCCAAAATAAGGAAATACACGTATGGGTCCAATTCTTTTTTGATAAAATCTTATGTTTAATATTCGATTTAATGGCACATTTAGGGCAAGTGAAGCTCCTAAAACATGAATATATCTTTTAATACTTCAATTATCACAAATTCATGTTTAATTTTGGCCAAAAATATTCAAGAACCTTAAATAGCCATTAAGCTAATTTCAGTAAATATAAGTTTCCTTGTTCAAAATTGATACCATAGAGCTATAAATAGAACCATGGGGGAAACATTTAGAGGAGGCTTTCTAGAAAGAAAAACACAATATTCAGTTGAAATCATTCATTTTGCAACCCGCAAGTTCCCATTCTCTCTCTTCAATTTCTCTCAAATGACAGAAAATCGAAACAAATCAAGACTACCAAATACTTTCTCATCACTTTAGGAGTAAAACCTAGTAGTCAATTAGGTGTAATCTTCCCGTATTTGCTTCAATCGAACTGAAGAACAAGATACACGGTTCACATCATTTGGGTTTCGATTTTCTTCGAATTGGGAAGGTTAAGAAGCTCGGATCAAGAAATTCGTTAAGGGGTTTTGTTTTTCACATCGCTAGGAGTCGTTTCGACCATTCAATCCACACCATCGCTGGCTAAAGTAGCTCGAACAACCGCCGACTAAACCACCATCGGTCGAACCGCCTGTAAGGTAAACCTCCAAATCTTTCTCTATTTTTTTTAATGTGAAATAATACATTAAATAATATTTTTTTTCTTATTACTCATCTAGGAAAATGTTTTCTAAAAATAATTTTTTTAAATGTTCTTTTTTCAAAAATTTAGGATTTATTTTTTAAAAAAAAGAGGAAAAAAATAGGGTTTTAGAATTCTTTTTTTTTTTTAAACAAAGAAACAGTTAATAAAGAAAAGTGAAAATTTATTTTATATAAAATAAACCAACAAATTAAATTTTTATAAAAAGTGAACTATGACTTGTTTAATCACGAATAGTAGGTACATAAGCACCTACTAGGTGACTTCAAATAATATATATATTTTTTAGCTAAATATTTTTTTAAATAAAGTTTAATTTTGAAAGGTTAAAGTGGTAATCGTAAGGTTTTAATAGGATGACCTCTAACTCCAGATCTCTAGTTTTATTTAAAATATTCTATGCAAACTAGTAGCTAAATTAAGACTAATCTGCTCAATTAGTCTTAATTTAATAGTTTTCCCAATCTTGATTAAATGACGACTTCTTTTTCTCCAAGTTAGATAAAAATAATTTTTTTTCCTAATTTTAGTCAAAGATTTACACTAAATGGGCATGAGATTTAATGTGAATCAAATTAGGAAAAATGAATAAAAATTTAGGCTCGATATGATAGCGACTCCACTAGGGATCCAAGTGGACTAGCCACTTAAACCTTCCAAAAAAAATTTTATTTATTTAGTTATTTATCGTAATTATTCATTGCGGTTTTCTTATTATTATTCTTTATTATATTTTGTACTAACTTTTGTTTATGCAATATTAGGATTTATTTAGTTCTAATGTGTGTTAAATACGATCAAACCCTAACCGTTTTAGGACCTTAAAAGGGGAGCCATTATGTAAGTTTTGAGCGTAGTGGAATGACCACCGTTTGGAGCCAAGTAGGCTACCCCACTCAAACTTTGATGTAACCTGTGATCCGTTTCTTTGAAAATGTGAGAAGATATAGAATTTGGGAACTTTTATAACCTACCTTATGCATACATAAAGTCATAAATTGGCAAGTAAATGCTAAAGTGATGTATAACAAAGCTGCAAATACAAGTTTTGATGTATTTTCCCTATAAAAGTAACATTGTAATTAGAGATGTAATGATGCGAAATCGGATATGCTCTGATACCCAATGATACGAATTCGGATTCAAATTCCTTCACACAAACCAAATCGTCAACAATAATCAAATAACACAAATTTATAGGGTTTTATGGATTTTGGTGCTAATGAATAAAATCAAAGATATGGATAAAATTATCAATCTATAGATGCCAAGATTGATAAAATTAAACTGTTTCACAATCAAATTATAGAACAATAGAGACAAGGATCTATAAATCAATCACTATGGTTAAAGAATTCTAAGAATTCAATAACGATGCTCGCCATAAATTCTATAGGAACTAAGAATTTGATAAGAACAATACGAAAAAAGTGAAAATCAATTCTCAATTTTCTCAAATCTCCAAAGAAGATTCACACACACTCAAAGTGTTTCGGTTTACAGCCAAAATAACATTCTCCCCTGAAAAACCCTAAGGACTCCAATTTATATCATCTAAAACAATTTGTGCGAAAACATTCAAAGCCGGCAGCCTTCACTTAGGCTGGCACTAAAGCCAGCGGCCTTCACTTAAGGTCGGCTCCAAGGTCGGTGGCCTTGAAGCTAACTCGGTCGGCCTTTATTTAAGGCCGACTTAAGGCTAGCCAAACTTCGCCTTGGGTCCTCCCGACACTTATGTCCTCTTCTTTTGGACCCCGTACTACCATCTAGAGCTCGGATTGACTTTGTTTTCTTTAGCGCTCGTAACTTAGCTCTTGGAATCGTATCATTCCCTCCATGTTGAAAAAGATTTGACCTCAAATCTGTATCGTCCATCCTACTAGGTCACATAAACAGACTCCTTTTTCCCTTGGGCTTCTTAAGGCAAATCAGTCTTGTGTATTGTACTTCAGTTGGACTCATAGGAAGAAGCTTGTATGTTTTGTCCTGTTACTGAATGGTATACTCATTGATGTATCCATCATACTTGGCTTTGAGGTTATACTGCCAAGGTCTTCCAAGGATCAAATGTGTAGCTTCCATGGGAGCTACATCACAAACAATTTCGTCAGTATAATGATAGGAATCAAACTTTTCTAGGACCTATCACTAGGGCCCGAGATAAGGGTCTCCAGAATCTAGTTTTGAGGGTTTTGCTAGAAAAACCTAACCTTGAGAATTCTAACCCACTTTCTACATCTTTGCACTATAATTTTTATGCATTTCAGCAGGTTCATTTGTCAGTCCTACAGGATGCAAAAACACCCTTACAACTGAGTGAATCAGGGTTGTCAACGGAACCTGATTCAAAAACTTCTTGAAGACCGGCATCATGAAGGATCATTTCTTTTATATATTTACTCTTTTATGAACTATTTTGGTTGTATTTTGGTTTTGGAAAACTTTTATTTCTTTGTAACTTTCATTTAGGGTTAGCCACCTTAAAAGTGGCAAACTTGTAATTTTTAGCACTTTTTAACCCTAGGAATAGCAAGTATAAATACTTGCCTAAGAGAGGGTTTGAGGGGCCATATTTTGCAGATTATACACTTCATATTCACGTGATAATTAGGGTTCCTAATTGTCATTAGACTCTTATCAATTTCAATCCCAAGAGTTGAAATTGTGGCGAGTGCAACACCTTGAAATTGTGAGTTGTATCAATTTCATTTTGTTATGATTTCTTTTCTTCTCTAGTGTGTCATATCCAGGGGTGAATTCAGATAGTTCTTGGTCAGATTTGCTTCTATTTGTTATCGAATTCTTGTGTTTAATTAAGATCCCTTGCAATTGAATTCAAATCATCCTTGAGAGTTCCACTTCAAAACGTGATTTTCACTTGTGGAAAGGAGTCCTTAGAATTGAGGTTTTCTTTTGAATTTTTGGATTATTTTCGTGGGATTATATGTGATTAGGGTGTTATTAGAAGAGATTATCATTGTGGTATTAAAATTGTAACATTGAGCATTTGGAATTCATTACATCTTCACTAGGGTTCACGTGAATTTTTCCCTTTGTAGAGCTAGTTTGTTGTTGACTTGAGATTGCTTTTTCTTGAGTCTTTTAATTGTGCTTCTAAGTGGAATTAGGCACATCATATAATCACCAATAAGCAATGGAACACGAACCTGTTTGTGTACTTGAACAGCTCCCTATGGACTCAACCAATGAAGTGCATAAGGTCTTGGATGCTGCTCCACCTGCAAACCCAACTTAGTAACCCAGTTTGCTGAAGCAACATTAGTGCAACTGCCTATGTCAACTACAATCAAACAAGTCTTTCCCTCCACCATGCCCTGGATATGGAATAAATTGGCCCTTTGATTAGGAACAGTTTCATCCTGTTGAACCATTAGCAAGTCTCCCTGTATTGGACTCGCTATAATGTCTTCATCTTCCTCTTCTGCCTCAATACTCTTCTATTCTTCTTCCTCACTCTCAACTTTATCCCCTTTGATGACCATAACCCTTTTCTTAGGACATTGAGAAGCAATATGGCCAAGTCCTAAACACTTAAAGCATTTGATATCCCTACTCCTCTTTTGTTGTGTTTAGTCAACAACCTCACTAACGACTACTTTTCCCTTTTCCTTCCTTTCCTTCTCCCTCTCACCATCATCTGATTTATGGTGTTGATATGATTTCTGATCCCGCCTGCGCTGATGCCGCTCAACCCGACTGGCTAATTTAATCACATCGTCAAGAGTCTGATAATGCTGGAGTTCCACTACACTGGCAATGTCCATCTTCGACCTATTGATGAAACGAGCTATGGATTCATCTGATGTTTCCCTAATATTACATCTTGCCACTAATGTCTCAAACTCCTTCACATACTCTTCTATGCTCTTCTTACCCTGTCTCAAGGATTGCAACTCCATCAGCATCTCCTGTTTATAGTAGTCTAGCATAAATCTGCATCTCATCAACCTTTTTCATCAATGCCCATGAATGCACTTTCTCCTCATCAGCCCTACGTCTCTCAGTTTGTAATTTATCCCACCACAAACTAGCATATTTAGAGAATGCTAGAGACGCCATTTTTACCTTCATGCGCTCATCCCACTCATAACAGTCAAACACCTTTTCAACCCATGGCACCCAGTCTAGGAATTCCTCTGGTTTACTACTACCAGTGAAAGGTGGAATTTTCAGCTTGATGCTTTCAATCCCCTTATAGCTATCAACATTGTTTCCTCTCCTACTCCTTCCACTACTAGCATCGGATTCGCTACTAGAGTGTCTCCTTCTAATTCCTACACCACTATAGCTTCTTCTATCCCTAACCTCCAATCTCTCCATAATCAATCTAAGATTTTCTTGGATTTGATTGAACTCAGCCCTAGTCACAACCTTACCCCCATTATCAGCATCATTCCTATTGTTGTTGTTTTGAACACTTCCTTGCGACGACATCTCTACCCTTCAATAGTCAGCAATAGAAATTCACCAACAACCTAACTCTCAACAACAACCCTAAACACCAATTCTCAACAATTCAACACCTAACAATTGAATTCAGTAAAAACCCCAATTCTCAACTACAGCCCAATCACCAATTCACAACAATACAATTAACAAAACAAATTTCCAAATTTCCCAACCAACAGCAATATTGAATTAAAACTATAATTGAATTGAGAATCAACAACCTTACCAAATTAACCCACGATCTGATCAATCCTTCACTCTGAATCCTTACGAATCTAACCTTCGCTCTGATATCAAATGATGCGAAATCGGAATGCTCTGATACCAAAGGATGCGAAATCGGATATGCTCTGATACCTAATGATACGAATTCGGATTTGAATTCCTTCACACAAACTAAATCGTCAACAACAATCAAATATTACAAATTTTTAGGGTTTTCTAGATTTTGGTACTAATGAATAAAATCAAAGATATAGATAAAATTATCAATCTATAGATGCCAAGATTGATAAAATTAAACTGTTTCACAATCAAATTATAGAACAATAGAGACTACGTTCTATAAATCAATCACTATGGCTAAAGAATTCTAGGAATTCAATAACGATGTTCGCCACAAATTCTATAAGAACCAAGAATTTGATAAGAACAATATGAATAAAATGAAAATCAATTCTCAATATTCTCAAATCTCCAAAGAAGATTCATGCACACTCAAAGTGTTTCGGTCTATAGCCAAAATAACATTCTCCCCCAAAAAACCTTAAGGATGCCTATTTATATCATCTAAAAAAATTTATGCGAAAACATTCAAGGCCAGCCAAAGGCCGGCAGCCTTCACTTAAGTCGGCACTAAGGCTGGCGGCCTTCACTTAAGGCTGGCGGCCTTCACTTAAGGCCAGCGGCCTTGAAGCTAAATCGACCGGCCTTTATTCAAGGCCGGCTTAAGGCTGGCCGAACTTTTCCTTGGGTCCTCCCGACGCTTATGTCCTCTTCTTTTGGACCCCACACTGCCACCTAGAGCTTGGATTGACTTTCTTTTCTTTGGCACTCATATCTTAGCTCTTAGAATCATATCATGTAATTTTTTTTTAGAAAAAATGTAAAGTAGGAACTTTTGTAACAAAAGATTGTTAATTGCAATTTCCTCTTGTAATTTTCCAGATGGCCAGCATTGAGAAACTGTTAGACCCATAGCTCATACTAAATTTCTAGTTCACCCTCTACCATCCTAAAGAATAGGCTTACATCAACGAGAAGATTGGACCAATTCTATCTGATAGGAATCAAAATTCTACAGGACCTATTACTAAGGCAAGAGCCAAAGAGTTACAAAATTTAGCAATGAGGGTCCTCTTTGAACAAACTAACCCCAAAAATATTTATATATTAACTTCTTTTCTATTACTTATTTGTTGTTCATTCCAACAGGTATACTTGTGGGTTTTTACAAGGTGATGAATAAACTTGCTAAAGCTCAGCTTGTGGGTTATTTATGGTGATAGGAATCAAAATCCGACAAGACCTATCATTAGGGCAAGAGCCCAAGGATTTCAAATCTTGGTGATGAAGGCCCATTTCGAGCAAATCGACCCCAAAATTATTTGTTTACTAACCTCTTTTCTCTTATTTATATATTGTATATTCCAACAGGCACACTTATCATGCTTTACAGGGTAATGGATAAACTCACTAAGACTCGGCTTGTGGGTTATCCATAGATCGACCTAAACCGGCAATGAGCTAGTCCGATGAATCATATTGGTGTGCTCAAAACCAAGGTCTAAGCACATGCAAAACCAATTTGAAAGACAAACAAACAATGTCAATTAAACTAGTTCAATAATTACACAATTCCTCAATATTTATGAACCAATTCTTCAAACAATGACGTGATCAAGAAAGAATCCAAGTATGATGATGCTCTGATACCAAATGATGATGTGCCTAAAAGGGGATTAAGCACAATCAAAACAACCCAAATATAAACCTCAAAAGACAAGACTAAATTCGGTTCAAAGGTAAGACAAGTTGCATGAACCCTAATTGACGAAAGTTGAACCAAATGATGAAATCAAGGGGATGAATTCCACAAAGGTGATAATTCTCAATTGAATCAATTAACTAACTTAAGTTCCAAGAGAATTCCAATCAACAAAACACATATTAAAATCATGAACCTCTTCACAAAAAAGAAAATTCTACACCACAAGTGTAATGATAATTTGATGGTAGTAACAAGTGCTCAAACCAATCAATTAGGCAATAAGAATTTGATTACAACTGCAATCAAATCTAACAAAGAAGACTTCAATCCAACCCTAGATATGACTCACTAGAGATGAAAAGAAACACAACAATAAGAAATTGATATAACTCACAATTTCCCCTTGTTGCATTTGGCAAATTTCCAATTCTTGAGATTGAAATTGATAAGAGTCTAATGACAATTAGGAAGAACCTTAATTCCCAGGAAAAAGTGATTTTGTAATTCTGAAAAATGGCCTCCAAAACCCTACTTTAAGCAAGTATTTATACTTGCTCCCTTTAGGGTTAGAAAGTCCTCAAAATTATAACTATGCCACTTTTAGGATAGCCGGTCCTAAATGAGAATTACAAACAAAATTGTAAGTGTCCCAAAGGAATTACAACATAAAATAGTCCATGTAAATAATAAATATATAAAAGAAATTGGCCTTCAAGATGCCGTCCTTCAAGGTACTTTCGAATTGAGCCCCGGTGAGGATCCCGACACACTCAAAAGTATAGGTGATTTGGTACCCTGTAGGACTGATAAGTGAACCTACTGGAATGCACAACAATTAAAAGGTAGGAATGAAGAAAATAAGTTAGCTTCCTCTGGATTGGGTCTCTCATGTAAGATTCTCAAAACTAAATTGTGTAAACCTTTAGCTCCGGCCCTAGTGATAGGTTTTGTAGGAGTCTAATTCCTATCACATATAGAAGAGCTAGCATCTTAAAGACTAATTTTTATATATTTGTTATTTACTTGGACTATTTATGTTGTATTTTTTTTAGCACACTTTTATTTGGCTGTAATTGAGTTTTAGGACCGGTCATCATAAAAGTGGCATACTTATAATTTTGTGGACTTTTTAACCCTAAAGGGAGCAAGTATAAATACTTGCTTATGTAGAGTTTTGAGGAAATTTTTGATAAATTTTCAGATTACACTTTACGTGTGAAGGTTAGGGTTTTCCAAATATCCAAATTGCTTTTATCAATTTCAAATCCCAAAATTTGGAATTGTGGTGAGTGGCTTCAAAGTGAATTTGTGAGTAATATCAAGTTCTCTTTGTTGTAATTTCCTTTTCATTACTAGTGAGTCATATCTAGGGTTAATTTGGAAGTGTATTGACTAAATTTTGATTGCATTTGTAATCAAATTCTTGTTGCTTTAGTTGATTGATTTTAGCCTTTAAGTATTAACCTTCAATTTAGCATCATTTTGAATTGTGGATCACTTTGTTGGGAAAGTGTATCTCGGATTGATCCTTGATCTTTTGCATGTAATTCATGTGGATTTATTTGTGATCATTGTTGTTTTAGAGGAATTTATCATTGTGGAATTGTTATTTGCAATTTAGAGCATTCAGATTTCATTACATTCCATTAGGGTTCACGTTAAACCTAGAAAGGTTAAACCGAAATTGAACAAGCGAATTAGGGTTTATAAATTGTTCTAATTGCATGTGCTTAATCCCTAATTTAGGCACATCATATTTGGTATCAGGGCTGAACATACTTGGTTCATTTCAATATTGATCACATGGTGTTATGGAATTGGTTATAGACATTGAGTTTTTATGCCATTATTCATATGATTGGAAGCTAGTTTGATTGATATTGTTTGATTGTCTTTCAAATTGGTTTTGCATATGCTTAATCATGGTTTTAGGCACATCATATGGATTGACATAAACCAAAGAAGAACTGTTCCAATAAATTGTTCACTTAAATTGAAGAACTAGCCACTTGAAGAACAATGTACTTGTAATTATTGTTTCAAGGATCGGCCATTTCATTTCGCAATTGTAATTTCTTTATCTTGGAACAAGCCACCTAAGTGGCTTATTTGTAGTTTTTCATGTTGTTTTTACCCTAATTAGAGTAGGTATAAATACTTGCTAACTAGGGTTCTTTCGGAGTTTTTGGCATTTTGATAAAAATACACACTTGTTGCCATGAGGAATTCCCTTGCTTGCAATTAATCTCTTATCAATTTCATTTGTAGAATTGTGGCGAGAATCAGCTAGAGTGATTGCGAGTAAAATCAATCATCTCTTGTTGTTTTTACAAATTGTGTTTAGTGAGTAGTATCTAAGTGTAATTTATAGTTCCTTATCTTTATATGGGTGTATTTAGGGATCTTATTTTTCAGATTTGAAACATTTCAATTTGAGTGGAATCTTAGTTCATGTCCTTTGTTATCCATTGATATTCATATAATTGTTTGTCCATATATCCATTTGGCTTTAGTTTTCGTGAATTAAGGATATTTTGTGAAGTTGTAGATTAATCTAATTGTTGTTAATGCCATTTGTATTGGTGTACATGTGCTTGGTCTTTTAAGCACATCATAATTTGGTATCAGATCAAGTTGTTCATATAATTAGGGTTCACTTAGCAATTGTTCTTCACGCCATTTTGAGAAGTTGTTTAATTGGTTCGTCAATTGGTTTTGTGTGCTTGTAATTAGATTTTAATCACATCATAATTTGGTATCAAAGCATAAGTTTGAGGAAAGAAATTTTCATGATCTTCAATTGAAATTAGGGTTCTTGAATTTTGCTTCTTGATTCGAATTGTTGAGGTGGAATTAAAGTACTTAATGTCGATTTTTGTTGTGTTGTACTTGTTGATTGTTGAAGTAGAAGTGGAGATCTTGCTATAGTCCCTTTGTTCTTGAATTTGCCGTAAGGAGAAGGGAAAGTAAGAAGTGTATTTCCAAGTGTTTGTTGCGGAATTAGGGATACATTATTTGTGACAAAAGAGAAGTGAATTCTTGTAAGAGGTTTTGGAATTGAAGGAGTGCAATTTATAATTTGTAGATTTGAATTTGTGTGGAAAATAGGAAATCATTTGAATTCAAACACAACCATTAAGCTTGAGTAGTTATTGAGTGGTATTGATTACATTTCATTTGAATTTGAATTTGATTCTTACCATTTGTGGAGAAGGTTGCATTAAGGGTATAACATTTTGAATTGCTTGCCATGTGGAGTTAGTTTCCATATTTGATGTGCCTAAATCCACTTGGAAGCACAATAAAAAAGACTGAAGAAAATCTCAAGTCTCATATAAAACTGGTCCACCAAGGAAGCAATTCACGTGATACCTTTGAAGATTTTGATGGAAAATGTTGTTCAAATGATTTAATTGTAATCTCAATTGATAAAATTAACCAAATAACCACAACAAGGATTAAAATATCATGTGGAAATCAGATCAAAGAAGGCCATAAACCAATGAAATCCACTTTCCCTTTCAGTCACTAGTTCACGCCAACAATAACAATGAAGTATGTAATCCAAGTGCACAATGAAACAATCAATCTTACAAGATTGTTGTTCACGAAAATAGAACCCAAATAGATCCAAGAAAGATCCAAATCTAACCTAGCTATGACTCACTACAGAAGAAATGAACATACAACAAAATTGAATTGATATGACTCACAAGTCGCCTTCGTCGCACTCGCCACAATTCCAATTCTTGGGTTGAAAGTGATAAGAGTTTGGAACTAAGGAAAGAACCCTAATTCACATGTGAAATGTGCCTCACAAATCTGTAAAAATTCGCCCCCAAACCCTCTCTTAAGTAAGTATTTATACTTGCTACTCCTAGGGTTAAAAAGTAGTCAAAATTACAAGTTTGCCACTTTTAAGGTGGCTAACCCTAAATGAAAATTACAAGCAAATAAAAGTGTCCCAAAACCAAAATAGTTCATAAAACAATTACATGACACAAAATAACATAAGTCTTCATGATCCAATGCCTCGGAATAGAAGACAATCGCAATAGGTCTTTGATTGTCATCCTGAAAAACGTTCCATGTCCAACTGGAGTTGTAGGACATATTGGCATCCCATAGAGAATTATCATTGTACTTGTAAGATTATTCGCAAATTTTATTAGAAATAAAGACATAAGGTAAAATATGAGCAATTTGGTTCATCATCCAAATTGGGTTCTAAAAAGGTCAACAGTGCTAGAAATTTTCCCATCATCTCCTCGGGCTTTTGAAAGATTTGCCCTCAAATCTAGAGGATCAGTTGTGGAACTAAACCCTAATATCTCTATTGTCCTGCTCTTTCGGCTAACAATGGTAGTGGATGGATTTCTGATCTGTTGATCATACAACCAAGGCCGACCCAACAATAAATGGAATGCATACATAGGGACTATATCACACAGGATCTCATCATGATAATTCTGCCCGACATTCACAGGAACCTTTGCCCTAAGGGTAACATGTATACTACCTCTATTATCCAGCCAATGCAAGTGATAAGGACCAGGATGTGGGATAGTAGACAGTTGTAGTATGTCTACTAGCGCAGCAGATATAACATTCGTGCAACTACCACTATCGATGATGAGTACACAAAGGTTACCTCTGATTCTGCAAGAGGTGTGAAATATGTTCTCCCTTTGAATATCACTGATATCAGGAGATATAGATAAAGCCCTGCGTAACACATTAAGGGATAGATATTTTCCTCCTGTATGCTCCTCAAGCGTTTCGCAATCTGATCATCATAATATTCCTGTAGTGCTGTTGGTAGATCTGTAGGTTCAATCTGATCATGATCATCCTCAATATCCTCCCTAGTGTCTTCCATAATAGTCATCACCCTCTTATTTGGACACTGTGCAGCCATATGCCCAAATCCCATGCATTTAAAGCATTTTATCTGGCACGCTTTCCCACTAGTAGATCCGAGAATAGTCTGCCTCGTTTCTGGGGCCATGACCTCTTTACCCTTCCTCGTGGGTAAAGTTTCTCTCATAATAGTTGGGGTAGTAGTGTCCACTGCGTTTACTCCCTCACCTACCGCCTTTATTCCCCCTGATCGACTGTCAGCTGGTATGGGTCTATTAACAGTACTGGCCCTACTGCTCGGAGCCATAAAGAAGTTGGACCTCCTTTGTCTCTCTACTTTTAAAGCCAACTAAATAGCCTCATCAAGTGTATTATAGCGCTGTAGTTCAACAATATATGCTATTCATATTTTAGACCTGAGACACAATGTGCTATAATTTGTTCAGGAGGCTCAACGGACCCACACCTAATCATAAGGGTCTCAAACGCCTACACATAATCATCCACTATTTTGCCTCCCTACCTCAATGTTTGCAGTCACATAAATAGCTCCTGTTTGTAGTGCTTAGGAATGAACCATTTCCTCAATAATCTTTTCATGTCCCTCCAGGTCTGAACCTTAGCCTCGCCATCCCGATGCCTGCTGATAATCAGATTCTTCCACCAGAGTGTAGTGTACCCTACAAACTCAACAGCAGCCAATCGGACCCTGGTACTGTCATCAATCTCATAACATTTGAAGAGACCTTCGAACTTGTCCTCCTATTCTAAGTATTCATTTGCTGATCCCTTGCGATCATAGGATGGCATCTGTAGTTTCACATATTCCAAACCCCGAGATGGCCTGAAATCCCTATTCTGATTTGGGTTTGCCCTAAAATTATCATCCCTTTCTTCCCTGTATGGAAGATGCTCCTCACCTATCCTTCTATTTAAATTCCCATCTCCCATTACTCTATCTCGATGAGGATTTTGTGGAGCTACTCAAGGTGGTGTCGGCTGGTTTACCACTGGTGGTTGTGGTAATGTCATTCTATCAACTCTAGTTGCCAATGTAGCAACTATGGTAGTAAGATCCAGGAGTTGTTCTTCTAAAATTCTCTTACTTGCCACATTATGACCCTAACCTCTACCAACCTGACTATTGGCTTCATCACCAATTCCTCCATTCACACTGTCATTCGACATAGTTGTAGACTCCCGTATACTGATTCTCAAAACAATTTGAATCAAGGACACACACTCCACTACTACATTCCCCTTAACTCCACACAATAGCAACTACAAAAAAGACAAACAAACAAACCCACTTAACTTTACAATTATGTTATTGCAACTCACGTGTAATACTCTTCTCCACAACAAGTCACAAGAACACGGTGCAACAAATTTAACTTCCACAAGCCACTCCCACAGCAACACACAAGTAGCAACAATAATAAAGATGATTTACTTCCACGGCAAAGATGACAACAAAGAACAAATATGTTACTTTCCACAAATGTATTTCGAATTCCACAATAGGTAGCAACTTCAATTTGAAATTCAAGCCACTTCACTAATTGCAAGCCTTCTTCAATTGGTAAGCAATGAATTCAAACTCAAATAGCACTCATTAACTCCAACAACTTAATGGCATGTGTTTGAATTCAAATAGATTCCTTACTAATCAAAACACAATGCAAATCTATAAATTGCACTTCTCTAATTCACAATTACACAATGGAAGTCACAACAACAACCTATACATCCTCCTTCACGCCAAAACAAGTCACGGCAAGGATTGGTGATTTTTCAAGTTCAAAAGTTGTTGAATTAAACAACACTTCTATGCTTCTACCCTTTGATAAGAGTAAATTAACCCTTGTAAATCATGGGCATTAATGATGAATTTGTATTGTCTTTTGAATAAAATCAATGCGGATTCAGTATTTAATAGATAAATATATGTTTCAGGGTATAATATCAAAGAGAAGGAGAAAGATCACAAAAAGAGCATAATTGAAGCTTAAAAGATCAAGTTAAAGTTACTCATGGACGGCATAGGGAAAGCCACGGCCGTGTCATGAACCGTGGGCACACTTGAAGATGAAAGCGTCACTTGGAAAGGAAGCACGGCGTGTGATAGGGGTGTGCTTGAAGCCGTAGCAGACGCTGCGAAGACGTGGAAAGCTCCAGAACTTGGCATGGGTTATAATCTAGCCGTGCTTCTAGCCGTGTTGATAGCTGTGTTCCTAGCCGTGCCAAACACTGAGCAAGATTGAGGAGTTACATATTATCGACCAGAGGGAGACACGGTTTGAAATATGGCCGTGCTGTTAGGCGTGTCAGGCGACTGTTATTCACTCGACGTGATTCACTTGGAAAAGGAAAGATACAGTCGTATCTTTCCAGCTGAAGATGCTCGGCCATGCCTTGAGAAGTATAAATAGAACAACCCTATTGAGAAAAGGGGAAGAGGCGGCATAAGAGAAACCCTAGAGAAGAGAAGCTGTTGCCAGAATAGTTTTCGGATTTGAAGCCAGGATATTTCGTGTTTGAATTTTCTTTATGGACTCAATTATTTTATGTTTTGCTCTTCATATTAGATTCATGAGTGGCTAATTGTTTCATCCCTATTCCCTTGAGAAACCTCTGATTGTGATGTGACGGAATTATTGATGTTCAATAATTAATTCTACTCTTTGAGTTTATTCATGTTGCAATTATAGTTTGTTCATCTTGATATGTGCGCAGTATTAGGATGGGATTATATCTCTGTTATTAAGATTGAGAAATCGTTTAATAGAGTGGATCTGGCATGGATAAAAAGACCCCTTGTAATCCTAGAGATAGGTTATAGGAGGTTTTCTGTATTGAACAAGGTCATTGTGGTCTGGTTCAATTGAGAGTCCTAGGATTCTATTGCAATCTTGATTATGTTAATTGAAGAGAGATCTTAATTGGCTTAATTAGGATTAGAGATTATTGATCTTGAGAAAGACTCTAATCTAGTGTAAGAAACTCCGCAGATCAGAGATTTGGTATTAATCATTGGATAGTTTGGAATTGAATAAAAGTTGCATGAGAATTAGGGGTGGATCTTAGGTAGGGTATGTTTAAATCATTGAATTAATTAAGGGAGTGTTTGAATACATTTACTTTGTTCATTTTATTTGTTTCTTTCAGATTTAAGCAATAATTAGGATAGTTGAGTTCATCAATAGTGAGAAGTTAAATAGTAGGAGAATTGTTAGTACTAGTACTTATAAGTCTTCGTGGGATCGATACCTCTACTCCTATGTTATACTGTTAGTCGATAGGTACACTTGCCTGAGAACTGATCGTAAGCTAGGATTGAGTAGAGGGTTAAACTTGTTAGAGCGGTCAGATTGTCCACCAAGTTTTTGGCGCCGTTGCCTATTAGGAAAACTTGACACCTACTACTTTAACTATAATTTTTTTTATTTCATTTTTTTTAGTTATTTACATTAACTTAATTCGTGCTTCCATTCAAATTTGTTGAGGAAACTAAGTTCATAGTTTGTCTATCGCGGTTTATGACAAAGAGCTCTTCATCTAAGCTTCTTGACTTTGATCCTGAAATTGACCAAACCTTTAGAAGGCGATTGAGAGAAACTGGGCCAATGGCAGATGAACGAAGAACGATGGTTGAATACGCTCGTCCTACTCTGAGCAGCACTGGGTCGTGTATTGTGGAACCAGCAATAGAGGCCAACAACTTCAAAATCAAGGCCTCTACAATGCACATGATTCACAACCAATGCCAGTTTGACGGTTTGTCTGACGAGGATCCTCATGCACACATTCAGATGTTCTTGGATATTTGTGCAACTGTCAAGCAAAAGGGAGTATCTGAGGAAGCACTGAAATTATGACTTTTCCCTTTTACTCTCCGGGGGAAAGCAAGGCAGTGGTTTAGTTCACTAAACCGGGATTCCATAACCACTTGGACCCAGATGGCGGAGACTTTCCTGGACTATTATTTCCCACCATCGAAAACTGCCAAGTTGAGAAATGATATAACATCATTCACCCAACTAGATCACAAGCCCCTACATGAAGCATGGATCAGATTCAAGGATCTTCTTAGGCGGTGTCCACATCACCAAATGCCTAATTGGCTGCAAGTTTCCACCTTCTATAACGGGCTTGACTATGCAACTCGGCAGACAATTGATGCTGCGGCTGGGGGTACTTTAAATGTGAAAACGCCAGAGGAGTCGTTGAGTTTGTTTGAGAACATGGCCAAAAATAATCACCAATGGAGCCATGGTAGACAAAAGCACAGGGCAGCGAGTATTTATGAGGTCGATTTGATGACATCAATTGCAGCAAAAGTATATACGCTCGCTTCAAAAGTTGAAGGGATGGTTGTATCTCAATCATCCCAATACTGCTCAATTGAACCTCATTCCAACAATGCGGTGTCTGAAGTGACAGAGCATGTTGAGTATGTCGGAAATCCTACAAGATCACAGAACAATCCCTATAGCAACACATATAATCCAGGATGGTGTAATCATCCCAATTTCTCCTAGAGTAATCAGCAATCTCAAAGGGTAATGCGCCAGCTCCAGGATTCCAAAGACCAGCTCCTCCTCCTTTCCAAGAAAAGAAATCTAACCTTGAGGATATGATTGCGAAGTTCATTCAAGCGTCAGAGCAACGCCAGCAATCCACTGAGGCCGCTCTAAGGAATCATGAAGCCTTAATCCACAACTAGGAAAACCAGATGGGGCAGATCTCTAAAGCGCTTACTGAGCAACCACAAGGGTCTCTTCCTGGAAATACAGAGACCAACCCAAGGGAACACGTGAAGGCAGTAACTCTTACGAGTGGAAAGGAAGTGAAATCAAACAAGTGTGGGGAAACCTCTGTTAGTAGGAAGGGGAATGAGACTGTTGATGAAGGCAAAAGCACAAATAAAGCGGAAAAGGGCAGAGTTATAGAGGAAAGAACAAAAGACTTGGAAGTTGAGAAGACACCTATCGTCCAGCCCTATAAACCCCAGTGCCATATCCTTCTAGGCTGCGGAACGACAAGGATCGGGAACACTTCGGTAAGTTTTTGGATTTGTTCAAACAGTTACATATCAACTTACCACTTGTCGAAGCCCTTTCTCAGATGCCCCGGTATGCCAAGTTCTTGAAAGATTTACTATCTAATAAGAAGAAGATGGAAGAGATCTCCACTGCAACAATTGGTGCGAATTGTTCTGCGATTTTACTAAACAAACTTCCAAAGAAATTGAAAGTTCTAGGGAGTTTCACCATACCATGTTTCATTGGAAAATTACCCGTAGAAAAAGCATTAGCAGATCTAGGGGCTAGCATAAACTTGATGCTGTATTCTCTCTTCCAAAAGCTGGGATTAGGGGAGCCAAAGCCTACACGGATGAGCCTTCAATTGGCAGATCGATCAGTGAAGTTTCCTAGAGGCGTTATTGAAGATGTGTTAGTAAAAGTAGAAACTTTCATATTCCCGGTTAATTTTGTGATCCTAGACATGGATGTCGACACTAAAGTTCCTCTGATCTTAGGACGCCCTTTTTAGCCACAGCCTGAGCAATCATTGATGTAGCTGAGGGCCGATTAGTGCTACGCATTGGGGGAGACGAGTTAGTGATGCAAATCCCAGCTGTGATGAAGAAATCGGTAGATTCTGATGATACTTGTTATGCAATTGATGTAACTGATACCGTTATGGAAGATATCTTATGCAAAGATCCATTAGAGTTGAGTTTGAGAGTATGCAATATTGAAGAGACAGAAGATTGAGCAATACAAGAAATGTTGACTCATCTTGATGGCAAGGATGAACTTGGGATAAAACCAGAGAGGGAGAATATTGATGCAGGAGATGTTACCAGATTGAAGCCCTCTATTGAAGATCCTCCAATTCTGGAGCTGAAGCAACTCCCTAACTATCTGGAGTATGCTTTCTTAGAGAAGGATTCTCAGTTGCCGGTCATCATTGCAGCCGGGCTAAGCATTAGTCAGAAGGAAAAGCTCTTGAAGATCTTGAAGGAGCATAAGCATGCCTTGGCATGGAAAATCGCGGATATCCAAGGGGTTAGTCGTCTTTTTGCACACACAAAATCCTGATGGAAGACAATTTCAAACCAGTGGTGCAAGCTCAAAGACGACTTAATCCAAACATGAAAGAAGTCGTTAAGAAAGAGGTAATCAAATTGTTAGATGCTAGGCTAATTTATACCATTTCTGATAGTTCATGGGTAAGCCCCGTCCAGGTGGTGCCAAAAAAGGGGGAATGACGGTGGTCCCAAATGAGAATAATGAGCTCATACCAATGAGGACGGTGACAGGATGGCGAGTATGCATTGACTATCGCAAATTAAATGAAGCCACTCGCAAGGACCATTTTCCTTTACCTTTTGTCGATCAGATCTTGGAGAGGCTCGCTGGACATATGTTTTACTATTTTCTAGATGGGATGTCGGGATATTACCAAATTTAGATTGCCCCTGAAGATCAAGAGAAAACTACCTTTATATGTCCCTATGGCACATTTGCTTACAGGAGGATGCCATTTGGATTATGTAATGCACCGGCCACCTTTCAGCGGTGCATGTTAGCGATTTTCGAAGATCTGGTTGAAGATATTATGGAAGTATTCATGGACGACTTTTCCGTGTTTGGGGATTCATTTGATTCTTGCGTACAGAATTTGGAAAGGGTGCTCATACGTTGTGAAGAAACTAACTTAGTCTTGAATTGGGAGAAGTGTCACTTCATGGTGACTGAAGGTATTGTCTTAAGACACAAAATATCTCAGCAGGGGATTGAAGTAGACAATGCCAAGGTTGATACTATAGCCAAACTTCCCCCACCCTCTTCGGTTAAAGCTATTCGGAGTTTTCTGGGACATGCTGGATTCTATAGATGGTTCATCAAGGATTTTGCCAAAATTGCTCGTCCTCTCACCAGGTTGTTGGAGAAGAACATCGACTTTGATTTCAATGATGAATGTCTCCAAGCCTTTGAGGTGCTGAAGGAGAAACTGCCAAAGCTCCTATCATGGTGGCTCCAGATTGGAACCTACCATTTGAACTGATGTGCGATGCCAGCAAATATGCTGTAGGAGCTGTACTGGGTCAAAGAAAGGATAAGTATTTCCAACTGATATACTATGCCAGCAAAACTCTAACCGGGGTTCAAGAGAATTATACCACTTCTGAGAAGGAGTTATTGGCAGTAGTGTTTTCTTTTGAAAAATTCCGATCTTATCTTGTTCTTTCTAAGGTGATAGTGTATACTGACCACTCCGCATTGAGATATTTAATGACCAAGACGGATGCAAAACCCCGCCTCATCAGGTGGATACTCCTATTGCAAGAATTCAACCTTGAGATCAGAGACAAGAAGCGAGCAGAAAACCTCGCAGCGGATCATCTATCTCGATTAGAGAACTCATGTGTGGAGCAGCTAAAGGAAGAAGATATTAATGATAGATTCCCTAAGGAGAATTTGTATTCTGTAAACAAAGTTAGTGGTTCGGAGTCCCCATGGTTTGCAGACATGGCCAACTATCTAGTGGCTAGGGTCTTTCCACAGGACATGTCCAGGCAACAGAAAAAGAAGTTCTTTACTGACCTAAAGTATTACTATTGGGAAGACCCTTACTTGTTCAGGTATTGCTCAAACCAAATGATTAGGCGTTGTGTCTCACATGAGGAAGGACAGGAGATCTTGAACCATTGCCATAGTGGACCCACTGGAGGACACCATGGTGCCTATAGGACAGGCCACAAAGTACTTGAAGCTGGTTTTTATTGGCCGTCAGTATTCAAGGATGCCCAAAATTTTGTAGCTCAGTGCGATCGATGCCAAAAAGATGGAAACATTTCAAGAAGGGACGAAATGCCACAGCACTATATTCTGGAGTGCGAGGTGTTTGATGTATGGGGTATTGATTTTATGGGACCATTTCCTCCTTCGTATGGAAACAAGTATATATTGGTAGCAGTGGATTATGTGTCTAAGTGGGCTGAAGCACAAGCTCTACCAACAAATGATGCTAAGGTGGTTGTCAAGTTCCTCAAGAAGCTCTTTTGCCGTTTTTGGGTGCCTCGAGCACTAATTAGTGATCGGGGTACACATTTTTGCAACTCTCAGATTGAAAAAGTCTTGAAAAGATATAGAGTGACTCACCGTCTCACCACTCCTTATCATCCACAGACAAGTGGGCAAGTAGAGTTGACAAATAGAGAGCTAAAGCGCATCTTAATGAGATCAACTCTCCAGCATGGGCGAGATTGGGCAGACAGGTTAGATGATGCGTTATAGGCTTATAGGACGGCCTACAAAACACCACTTGATACAACTCCTTTTCGCTTAGTATATGGGAAAGCGTGTCACTTACCAGTTGAGATTCACATCGGGCGTTCTGAGCAATCAAGACTTTCAACCTCAATCTCGACAAGTCAGGAGCTCACAGGAAGAGGCAGATTAATGAGCTTGATGAATTAAGACTTACGGCATATGACAACGCTAGTTTCTACAAGGAGAGAGCCAAAGCATATCATGACGCAAGGTTGCGCCAGTATAAGCAATTTGAGGAAGGAGATATGGTATTGCTATTCAACTCCAAGTTAAAACTTTTTCCGGGGAAACTCAAATCAAAATGGTCAGGTCCTTTTCGGGTAAAGAACATTTTCCCTTATGGCACAGTGGAGTTAGAACACCCTGAAAAGGGTATTTTCAAGGTCAATGAACAGAGACTTAAACATTACTTAGGAGACAAGAGGGTCTTTGAAGAAAGAGCGGAGCTGTCCCTATTCGAATCCATAACTAACATTTTTTCTTTTCCTTAAGTCGAGCCAACGACGTTAAACAAAAGCGCTGGCTGAGAGGCAACCCATGCATCTACTAGGTTAGTTTTTCTTTCTTTTACTATCATCATCATTACATTTGTGAGTGGTAGTTTTGCCGGTAAGACTTTAACATAGAGGGTACGATATGGTCTAAGCCACACCAAAGTATACGGGCATTTGTGAAAGGTGTTTCAGTCCAAGGGATAGCACGGTTACAGGCACGTCCAAGTCACAAGCCGTACCGTAAGGTAAGATTTTTCCAAGTTCTTTTATATAGAGCAGTGGATAGCACAGTTACAGGCACGTCCAAGTCACAAGCGGTCACAAGCCGTGCCACAAGGTAAGATTTTTTCAAGTTATTTTATACAGAGCAGTGTATGGCACGGCTTATAACACGCCCAATTTTGAGGTCGTGTCGTCAATAGCCTTTTAGGGTTCGCACATTTCCAGAAATAAAACACCTTGCACTACACCTCTTTCCTCATTCCCACATTCCTTCTCTCTGCATCATCGTTCTTTTTCTTTCCTCTCTGTTGTTTCCACTAGGTTAAGAACATCATTCATCAATCTTTCGAGATTTCTTAAGCGTGGAATATTAAAGATGCCTAGGACAAAGACCATGGCGTGTAAGAATGCTCAACCTCGTTCAACTGGGGGTTCCTCTAGGACCATGCGACGCTACCCTCCTAACTTGCGGAGGGAGGACAAAGGTAAGTATGATATAGTGCGAGAAAAGAAGGTATTTATGCCTAATGTAGTAGTTGATTGGGAAGTGCTGGCTAGATACGGGTTGGTGGAACGATTTGATCACTTCTTGAATGACCCCACTTGGAGAGCACTTTGAGCATTGAGGAGGACATGTATTCTTCGCTAAGCTATGATTTCGTAGCCACATTCAAGCTTATTTTTGGCCGGCATACCCAGCTTGATAACATGGTCTCCTTCTACTGCCAAGGGAGTTACCACCGTGTCGAAACGAGAGACTTCATCAAGTGCCTAGGTATTTACGACAATGAGTTTATCGATTCCAATGAATTCTCGCAGCTTCCAATGCCTTTCCTAGGGGCCTACTATAGCATAGAGTGTGGAACAGTATGGGAGATGGTAGATATGACCCTTCCAAATCTAAGGGGAGCCATTTAAGGGATCCTGCTGTTTGTGTACTCCATTACATTCTGGCCCGTTCAACCACTGGTAGAGGTGATTCTCAAGGGGTTGTGAATGCTTCGGACCTATACCAGCTGTGGAGTATGATTACGGGTACCCGGGTTAATGTCGAATTAGCAGCTGTTTGGTGTTTGAAAAAATAGTGCGATCTGGGCCACCACAAGGTTTTTGTTGGCTCATGGATTACCCGTATTTTGAAAAATTATGGTGTCTTCCCAACCCGGGTTCCCAGGGACATTTGTGGAAGGAGTGCCTCTCTCCCCGAGAGTGTTTTGCGGAGGTGGAGGTTTCGCATACTGGACGCATCTGACGAACAACAAGAGCCAGATATAGAACCTGAGCAGGATGAGGAGTAAGAGCGAGCTCAAGAGAAAGTTCAAGAGCAGGCCGGCCAAAACCAGGAGCTAGCAGATTCGGTAAAGAGATTGACTGCAGATTTAGAAGAAATTAAGAGAGAACAAGCCAGGCAGTCAAAGCGGGTGAGGGGCTTGAAGAGTTATTCGGTCACTTGTTTATCCCGTATTGGTGAGAAATTGGGGGTAGATCTTCCCCCATGTAGTGGCTCTAGCGATGATGATGTAGCATCACAAGCTACTCGGGTTGTTTCTGGAGGAGATCATCAATCGAGTGGTGCATATGATACCGGTTTTCATTTTGGAGAATCCTCAGGTGCACTTTCATGGCATGACATGAAAGTCTCGCAATTGCTACTGCCGAAGCGAGCAATAAGCAGGATACTGAGGTGATTGGATCTGATTCTCCTCGCCGATCGGGCACTATATCATTGCCATCGGATGATGACTTCAGCAGCTGATCTCGCGAATGGATCGATGGAAGTTGAACCCGGGAGATTTGGCCCATTATGCAAAATAACCATTTTACTTTTGTTTTTACTGTCCTGATTTGTTTGATTTGGAAGACTGACCAACCACTAATGTTTGAAATAGAAAATGCTGATGCTAGTTAGCTTTACTTTCAGTCAATTATGAGTTTCTTTTGTTTTGTTTTGTTCTTTTTTGTTGTGAGATACAGGCTTTCCAAGTACACCTACCCGTTACGTTTAGCAGAGGTTCTCATGACTCTACTTTTGCGTCGCTTGAATTTCTGTTAACGATCTGCGTTATAAGAGAATTTAGGGAAGTTTTTCGTTTTCCTTTTGTTTTATTTTTGCTTTTATTCTTTGCTTCCCTTTATGCATTTCATGAGGACATTGGGGACAATGTCTATTATAAGTGTGGGGAAGGGGGTTAGGAAAACTAAACTAAGATACAAGGGTTGTGCAATCAAAAATGTAATTTCCTCTTAATTAAGGTATAATCGATGATGACTTTTGACAATCAAGGACTGCTAAGAATTGTTTTTTATACCCCTGTGGAACATCTTTAACAATTTTTATTCTCTTATTATGTATTAGAGATACGTTGCTAAAATTACAAGATGAAATCCAAGTGAAGTAAACTTGTCATTTAACCTTTACTTTCGGGAAGTGAGATTGGATTAAGGTCACTAGTGAGTTTAGTATGCCCTTCTTTTTGCTCAGTAGGTAAGCTATATAACTTGGAGTGAACGAGTAAATGATACTTGTAACTTGGTGATTCCTTTTCGAAAAAAAAAATGGGAGTAATGGAAGAATATATTAATATGTAAATAGTTCAGAAGTGGGCCTCATAGACTCGAGTAATTAAGCCTGAGAGATGCCTGTTTAAGGAATAACATCTATTGACTCGGGTGACGAACTTGGGATCAATGGCTGAAAGCTCGCTACAAGGGTCGTGAGATAAGTTCGAGAAAACTGAACTTAAAAGAGCTTATATGAATAATAGGGATTGATTGAGATGGTAGAGGTTCGAAGGGGTATTTTTAAACCTAGTAGCCTAAGATCGCCTCGTCTGGGACTTACTGACCAAGGAAACCATCTTAATTAATTAATTAATTAAGTAAATGAGTTAATTAAACTCGAACAAGTAAATCCGAGGGACGCTTTCTACGCTGAGGGAATAATGTCTGTTAACTCGAGTGATGAACTCGGGATTATTGATCGAAAGTTTGTTACATGGGTCGGTTAACTTAGTTAAGTGCTTTAATGGTAAACTCCCAAAATTAACTTAAGAATTAGATGAAACAGAAAAGGAAGAGCTAGGGAACAAGTGGATACAACATGCCTTTAGTCCCTGTTGTGTTGCTTACAACCGTGGTTAAAAGATTGCATACTTTATTTTACTAGTCTCGATCTTGCAGCAATTTCGACTTTGGGAACTTTAGTTTAAAAGATAAGGGTAACAGTTTAATTTACTTGGATTAGCTTCGGGAATTTTAGTATTTATATTTTGTATACAACTATAGATTGAGTAAAGATTATCAATGATTAAGGTGTAGCATGAAATCGATGATGCTGAAATATCTTCTTGATTGCGGGAACTTATGAGAACTAGTCCTTTAGGTTTTCTTAATCCGTGTTTGCTTGAGGACAAGCAAAACCTTAAGTGTGGGGAAATTTCATAAGAGTAAATTAACCCTTGTAAATCATGGGCATTAATGATGAATTTATAGTGTTTTGAATAAAATCAATGCGGATTCGGTATTTAACAGATAAATATATGTTTTAGGGTATAATACCAAAGAGAAGGAAAAAGATCACAAAAGGAGCATAATTGAAGCTTAAAAGATCAAGTTAAAGTTACTCATGGACAACACAGGGAAAGCCACGGCCGTGTCATGAACCGTGGGCACACCTGAAGATGAAAGCGTCACTTGGAAAGGAAGCACGGCTTGTGATAGGGGTGTACTTGAAGCCATGGTAGACGCTGCGAAGACGTGGAAAGCTCCAGAACTTGGCACGGGTTATAATCTAGCCGTGTTGATAGCTGTGCTCCTAGCTGTGCCAAACACTGAGCAAGATTGAGGAGTTACATATTATCGACCAGAGGGAGACACGGTTTGAAATCTGGCCGTGCTATTAGGCGTGTCAGGCGACTGTTATTCACTCGACGTGATTCACTTGGAAAAGGAAAGATACAGTCGTATCTTTCCAGCTGAAGATGCTCGGCCATGCCTTGAGCAGTATAAATAGAACAACCCTATTGAGAAAAGGGGAAGAGGCGGCATAAGAGAAACCCTAGAGAAGAAAAGCCGTTGCCAGAATAGTTTTCGGATTTGAAGCCAAGATATTTCGTGTTTGAATTTTCTTTATGGACTCAATTATTTTATGTTTTTCTCTTCGTATTAGATTCATGAGTGGCTAATTGTTTCATCCCTGTTCCCTTGAGAAACCCCTGATTGTCATGTGACGGAATTATTGATGTTCAATAATTAATTCTACTCTTTGAGTTTTATTCATGTTGCAAATTATAGTTTATTCATCTTGATATGTGCGCAGTATTAGGATGGGATTATATCTCTATTATTAAATTGAGAAAATCGTTTAATAGAGTGGATCTGGCATGGATAAAAAGACCCCTTGTAATCCTAGAGATAGGTTATAGGAGGTTTTCTGTATTGAACAAGGTCATTGTGGTCTGGTTCAATTGAGAGTCCTTGGATTCTATTGCAATCTTGATTATGTTAATTGAAGAGAGATCTTAATTGGCTTAATTAGGATTAGAGATTATTGATCTTGAGAAAGACTCTAATCTAGTGTAAGAAACTCTGCAGATCAGAGATTGGGTATTAATCATTGGATAGTTTGGAATTGAATAAAAGCTGCATGAGAATTAGGGGTGGATCTTGGGTAGGGTATGTTTAAATCATTGAATTAATTAAGGGAGTGTTTGAATACATTTACTTTGTTCATTTTATTTGTTTCTTTCAGATTTAAGCAATAATTTAGGATAGTTGAGATCATCAATAGTGAAAGTTAAATAGTAGGAGAATCGTTAGTACTAGTACTTATAAGTCTTCGTGGGATCGATACCTGTACTCCTATGCTATACTACTAGTCGATAGGTACACTTGCCTGAGAACTGATCGTAAGCTAGGATTGAGTAGAGGGATAAACTTGTTAGAGCGGTCAGATCGTGCACCACCCTTCCACGAAAATTATTGATCATAAGATGATACAATAACCTTCCCAATCCAACTCTAATAAGCAGCAAATCAAAATTCAAACCAAGGTAATTTCGCAAGCTCAAAACCACAAAAATAGCACAATTTGCGGTTCCAAGTTATCAATCCTAATTGAAGATTAATTTCACTAAATCAAATACAATCAATCCCTTCTATCAACATGTGCTCTGATACCAAAAAGATGATGTGCCTAAATCCACTTGGAAGCACAATAAAAAAGACTCAAGAAAACAATCTCAAGTCTCATACAAAACCGATCCACTAAGGAAGCAATTCACGTGACACCTTTGAAGATTTTGATGGAAAATGTTGTTCAAATTATTTAATTGTAATCTCAATTGATAACATTAACCAAATAACCACAACAAGGATTGAAATATCACGTGGAAATCAGATCAAAGAAGGCCATAAACAAATGAAATCCACTTTCCCTTTCAATCACTAGTTCACGCTAACAATAACAATGAAGTATGTAATCCAAGTGCTCAATGAAACAATCAATCTTACAAAAAAAAATTTCACGAAAATAGAACCACAAATAGATCCAAGAAAGATCCAAATCTACCCTAGATATGACTCACTACAGAAGAATTGAATATACAACAAAATTGAATTGATATAACTTACAATTCGCCTTCGTCGCACTCTCCACAATTCCAATTCTTAGGTTGAAATTGATAAGAGTTTGGAACTAAGGAAAGAACCCTAATTCACACGTGAAATGTGCCTCGCAAATCTATAAAAATTCGCCCCCAAACCCTCTCTTAAGTAAGTATTTATACTTGCTACTCCTAAGGTTAAAAAGTAGTCAAAATTACAAGTTTGCCACTTTTAAGGTGGCTAACCCTAAATGAAAATTACAAGGAAATAAAAGTGTCCTAAAACCAAAATAGTTCATAAAACAATTACATGACACAAAATAACATAAGTCTTCATGGTCCAATGCCTCGAAATAGAAGACAATCGCAATAGGTCTTTGATTGTCATCCTGAAAAACGTTCTGTGTCCAACAGGAGTTGTAGGACATATTGGCATCCCATAGAGAATTATCATTGTACTTGTAAGATTATTCTCAAAGTTTTATTAGAAATAAAGACATAAGGTAAAATATGAGCAATTTGGATCATCATCCAAATTGGGTTCTAAAAAGGTCGACAGTGCTAGAAATTTTCCCATCATCTTCTCGGGCTTTTGAAAGATTTGCCCTCAAATCTAGAGGATCAGTTGTGGAACTAAACCCTAATATCTCTATTGTCCTGCTCTTTCGGCTAACAATGGTAGTGGATGGATTTCTGATCTGTCGATCATACAACCAAGGCCGACCCAACAATAAATGGAATGCATACATAGGATCTCATCATGATAATTCTGCCCGACATTCACAGGAACCTTTGCCCTAAGGGTAACATGTATACTACCTCCATTATCCAGCCAATGCAAGTGATAAGGACCAGGATGTGGGATAGTAGACAATTGTAGTTTGTCTACCAGCGCAGCAGATATAACATTCGTGCAATTACCACTATCGATGATGAGTACACAAAGGTTACCTCTGATTCTGCAAGAGGTGTGAAATATGTTCTCCCTCTGAATATCACTAGTATCAAGAGATATAGATAAACCCCTTTGCTAAAAATTTAAAGGGAAGATATTTTCCTCCTATATGCTCCTCAAGCGTTTCGCGTTGATCATCATAATATTCCTGCAGTGCTGTTGGTAGATCTGTAGGTTCAATCTGATCATGATCATCTCAATATCCTCCCTAGTGTCTTCCATAATAGCCCATCACCCTCTTATTTGGACACTGTGCAGCCATATCCCCAAAATCCCATGCATTAAAGCATTTTATCTAGCGCGCTTTCCCACTAGTAGACCCCAAAAAGTCTGCCTCGTTTCTAGGGCCAAACCTTTTTCCCCTTCCCAGTGGGTAAATTTTCTCTCATAATAGTTGGTGTAGTAGTGTCCACTGCCTTTACCCCCTCAACTACCACCTTTATTCCCCCTAATCGACGTCAGTTGTATGGGTCTATTAACGTACGGCCCCCTACTGCTCGGAGCCATAAGAAGTTAGACCTCCTTTGTCTCTCTACTTTTAAAGCCAACTGAATAGCCTCATCAAGTTTATTATAACGCTACAGTTCAACAATATATGCTATTCATATTTTAGCCCTGAGACAAAAACGTGCTACAATTTTTTTCTGGAGGCTCAACGGACCCACACCTAATCTAAGGTCTAAAAACCCCTACACATAATCATCCACTATTTTGCCCCCTGCCTCAATGTTTGTAGTCACATAAAAGCTCCCTGTTTGTAGTGCTCAAGAATGAACCTTTTTCCTCAGAATCTTTTCTTCCCCCCAGGTCTGAACCTCAGCCTCGCCATTCCGAGCTTACTGATAATCAGATTCTTCCACCAGAGTGCAACGTACCCTACAAACTCAACAGTAGCCAATCAGGCCCTGGTACTGTCATCGATCTCATAACATTTGAAGAGACCTTCGACCTTGTCCTCCCAGTCTAAGTATTCATTTGCTGATCCCTTGCGATCATAGGATGGCATCTGTAGTTTCACATATTCCAAACAACGAGATGGCCTGAAATCCCTATTCTGATTTGGGTTTGCCCTAAAATTATCATCCCTTTCTTCCCTATATGGAAGATGCTCCTCACCCATCCTTCTATTCAAATTCCCATCTCCCATTACTCTATCTCGATGAGGATTTTGTGGAGCTACTCAAGGTAGTGTCGGCTGGTTTACCACTGGTGGTTGTGGTAATGTTATTCTATCAACTCTAGTTGCCAGTGTAGCAACTATGGTTGTAAGATCCTGGAGTTGTTCTTCTAAAATTCTCTTACCTGCCACATTACGACCCTAACCTCCACCAACCTGACTATTGGCTTCATCACCAATTCCCCCATTCACACTGTCATTCAACATAGTTGTAGACTCCCGTATACTGATTCTCAAAACAATTTGAATCAAGGACACACACTCCACTACTACATTCCCCTTAACTCCACACAATAGCAACTACAAAAAAAGACAAACAAACAAACCCACTTAACTTTACAATTATGTTATTGCAACTCACGTGTAATACTCTTCTCCACAACACGTCCAAACAACACGGTGCAACAAATTTAAAATTCCACAAGCACGGCAACACATAAGTAACAACAATAATAAAGATGATTTTTCTTCCACGGCAAGGATGACAACAAAGAAAAAAATAAAGTTACTTTCCACAAATGTATTTTGAATTCCACAATAGGCAGCAACTTCAATTTGAAATTCAAACCACTTCACTAAAATTTCAAGCCTTCTTCAATTGGTAAAACAATGAATTCAAATTCAAATAGCACTCATTAACTCCACAACTTAATGGATGTGTTTGAATTAAATAGATTCCTTACTAATCAAAACTCAATGCAAATCTGTAAATTGCACTTCTCTAATTCACAATTACACAATGGAGTCACAACAACAACCTACACATCCCCCTTCACGCCACAACAAGTCACGGCAAGGATGGGGATTTTTTTAAGTTTCAAAAGTTGTTGAAATTAAACAACACTTCTATGCTTCTGCCCTTCACGAAAATTATTGTCATAAGATATACAATAACCTTCCCAACCAACTCCAACAAGCA
>JBBMOL010000729.1:0-79333 GCA_037954665.1 Laguncularia racemosa
GGACTTTCACCCCGATTGTGGCGTTTCACATTATCCCAAAGGGTTTCTTGTCTTGCTTATAGAAAGGGGGGTTACGGTTTCCATTTTAGGTATTGGGGTCTTAGGAAACAAAATTCCCGAAAATTTGGTATAAGGTTTCGTCATGGGTTGGCGTGGTTCGTATCATTTGGATCAAAGCTTAGGTTTGTAAAACATCAATTCGGTTGGGGAAGGGTAATATCGAAAACCCTAACCCCAAAAGTTTTTTTAAATTTATCGTATTAAATTTTGTAGTTTTGATTGTCTTTTGATAGTGTAATATCGACTGGGATTTTTAAAAAAAAAAGAGTAAAAATCACAACAAAAAAAAAAAAAGAAAAAAGAAAAAAAAGAAAAAGTGATCAAGAGCAACAACCAAGAAAAAAAAAAAAAAATCGGTAGAAAAATAAAAAAAATTTACAAACCCCTGAGTTGTTTTGAATTCTACGGAAAGGGAAATTAGTGTAGTTCGGGTTGTTCAAGAAAATTGAACGAGGAAAATTGCGATTTGATATCTCATTGTTTGTGGAATCCCGATTGACGTGTGAATCATCATTTGGCAAAATAAGGGGAGTGTATCATGGGTTTAATTTTTTTACTATTTGTTTTAGTACAAATCTTTTCTGAGGCCATGTCGAGAAAAACTTTCCCTGAAGGTGAGGGGGGAAGGTTTGATTTTTAGGTTATAATTGAGGGTTGGGGGGGTGAAATGAAGAGGATTTTCCAAAGATAATGAAACAAAATTTATGAGACGGTAGAGCAAAGATTAGAGCAATCACAAATGTATTCCAAAGGGGGTAAAAAAAAGGGGAGTCGTTCTGGGGAGTAACCCCGGGGTGGAGATGAAATTCGGATGATGTTTGATAGCCCCTTTTGTCGGGAGTTATAAAGGATATAGTGGTCCGGTAAGGAGTAGGAATGAGGGATGATCATTAAAAGATAAAAAATGAAGATTTCCCCCTTTCTAAGGGGAAGAATGATCCCGAGGCGATTTTAAATGGGAAAAAAGGTGGAGATGGTGTTTGATTTTCACAACATGTGGGAGAAAGAAAGTAAAACTTGCTGCCATTGAGTTTTCGGATTATCTATAGTGTGGTGGGGGGTCAATAATGTTGAATAGGGAAGGGTGGCCCACCTATTGAGAAAACTATTTTAACTCTTATAATTGGAGATGTTTAAGTCAATTTTTGAGATAATTGGGCGGAAAATTTAAATTTGATGCTTGATTGATTTATAATTTCATGTTCAGGTGTGGAAAAGGATGATTTGATGAAAAATATTTAATTCAAGACGAATGGGAGATAAAGCAAGTAAAAAGGGGAAGTCACACGGTTTTATAAACGGCCGTGTGAAGGAATCAGGAGATTACACGGTTCGGATACACCCCTGTATCAACCGTGTATAGCGTGGAAGAAGTTTTCAGGACAGACCAGTACACGGTTTGGGGAATACACACCCGTGTAAGCCAACCGTGCATTGAGGAGGACACACGGGTTGGAATACACAACCGTGTACGAAAAGAAGACAGAGATATACAACGGTTATTGCAAACGGCCGTGTGGGATATACCGCCCAGAGTTCACTGACTCAGAGACATACACGGTTTTATCTACACGCCCGTGTAGTATGACCGTGTATCTATCGAGGGAAATATATCTTTAAATCTTTCGTCCATATTTGAAGGATATCTTTTACACGCTAGAGAGGAAGCTACCCTAGGTATAAATAGTCGTCTTTGAAGAGAGGAGAAAGGGGAGAGAAGGCAAAAATACGACTGGAATTTTGGGAGAACAACGCAACCAAAGGAATTTTCGAGCTTTAATTCTAGAAGTGTTTCACACATGGATTTGACTATTTCGTTTTGTTATTCTTTGAGAACCATGTGTAGCTAATTATATCGTACCCGAATTTTAAACGAAAGTCTGATTACTATGTGACAATGAGTTTATTGCAAAATAAATGACGATTGAGCATATCTGATTTCATCCATTTTATTTATTTTAAATTTGTTGATTTGATGTTTGGCCAGCTTTTAGATTACATTGATTTCAGATAATTGATTGAAAATCTCTTGTTTGAATAGATCATACATCGGATGAAAAGGCTTGTATGCAATCTAGGGATAGAAAGCGTAAGTCTTCCGTATTAGATTGAATGTAATGATTTAATCTAATTGAGGTTGTGGTAAAAATCATGCAATTCTATTGTTGTTAATAAAAGAGGGATCTTTGTTAATACGGTTAGGATTAGGATTAGTGATTTTGGAAAAACATTAATTTAAGTTTAGATGCCCCGCGGATCAAGATAATCATATTCATTAATTAGTTTCCTAAGGATTGAAGTCGCATAAGTAATTAGATGAGTAGTAAGAGTAGGGTATGCGTTGGAACGTTAATTTGATAATCTAACTCATTGTTTGTATCCATTGATTTCATTTCTATTAGATATTTTAGTTTAATTTAGGTAATTGGTTAAATCAATTCACCTCGAAATTGTGGGGTTTTAGATAGTGGGTTTTTGAGTTAGTATTAGTTACTTGCTGATCCTTGAGAGACGATACCTGAACTCAACTCTATACTATTGTAATCGATGGGTTTGCACTTCCTAATTGATCGCAAGAAGAGTCGGAGTACAAAGGATTTTAATTTGTGTGATTGCGATACATTCAACCCCCCTGATTCTTCTACTTCTAGAAATGGGGACATTAGATGCTTTAAATGCCAAGTAGAGGCCAATTGCTAGTCAATGTCCAAATAGCGTGTGATGATTTTGCGTGAATGATGGAGAGTATGAGACTGAGGGGGATAGTGAAGAAGATGATATGCCTCCATTAGAGGATGCTAGTGATGATGAGGAGCCTGCAATGGGAAGGCTAGTGGCAGTAGTGAAGCGAGCGTTGAATGTGCAGGTGAAAGAGAAGAAGAGGTGCACAAGAGAGAATATATTTCATACTAGGTGTTATCTAGGAGATCACATTTGTAGTTTGATCATTGATGGAGGGAGTTGCACTAATGTAGTGAGTAACTTTATTGTTGAGAGGCTGGGGCTCAAAACTGTTAGATACCCTAGTCCATATAAATTGCAGTGGTTGAATGATAGTGGAGAGACTAAGTTGAGTAAGCAAGCATTGATTGGTTTCCGCATTGGTAGGTATGAGGTTGAGGTGTTATGTGATGTAGTGCCCATGCAAGCATGTCATATGTTGTTAGGAAGGCCATGGCAATTTGATAGGAAGGTTGTTCATGATGGCTTTTCTAACAAGTATACGCTTGTTCACCAAGGGAAAAGCTTTAATCTTAAACCGTAACACCCAAACAAGTGTATGAGGACCAGTTGCAGCTACAACAGTCTTTTGCAAAACATAAGGTGAGTGAAAAGTAGAGTGAGAGTGAGAGAGCAAAAGACAACGAGAAGAAAAAGGAATATAAGAGTCAAGATCAAAAGGAAAAGGAGAGGAAGGCTGGAAAGAGTGTGAGAGGCCAAGTTGAAGGCGGATCAACTTTGGTGGTGAGTGAAAAGGAGAGGGCAGCCTTGCAAAAGGAGAGTTGTGTGACAAGAGCAAGTGTAGTAAGGAGAGCGTTAGTGATGAGGCAACCTATGTTGTTTCTGGTTTTTAAAGAAACATGTTTGACTACTAACGAACTATCTAACTCTTTGCCTAGTGTGGTTGTATCTCTTGTGCAGGATTTTGAAAATGTTTTCCGAAGGAACTCCAAAGGCAGGTAGATGAGTTAATGGAGAAGGGATACGTGAGAGAAGGCATGAGTCCATGTGCAGTGCCTGTGATTTTGGTGCCTAAGAAGGATAGGACATGGAGAATGTGTGTTGACTGCCGCGCCATCAACAACCTTATGGTAAAGTATCGTCATCCCATTCCTTGTTTAGATGACTTCTTAGATTGGTTATATGAGTATAGTGTCATTCCTCGTGAACCATGGATAAACATTTCCATAGATTTTGTGTTAGGATTATCTAGGCTAGGCATGGTCGAGATTCTAATTTTGTGGTTGTGGATAGGATTTTTAAAACGATTCATTTCATTCCTTGTCATAAAACTGATGATGCTATACACATTGTTGATTTGTTCTTTAGAAAGGTAGTGCGTCCGCTTGGTATACCTAGAAGCATTGTTAGTGATCGAGATGAGAAATTTTTGAGTCATTTTTTGAGAGTATTGTGGGAAAAGTTGGGAACTAAACGGATGTTTTTAACTATCTGTCATCCAAAAATTGATGGGCAATTGATGTAGTTAATAGGACTTTTAATTCAATTGTTAGGGGCAATCATAGAGAAGAACATTAGGACTTGGAGGATTGTCTACCATTTTTGGAGTTTGCATGTAATAGGGCTTTAAATAGCATTATTCATTGTTCACCATTTGAGATTGTGTTTGGTTTTAACCACTGAATCCTAATTATTTATTGTCATTGCCACTTAACAAGTTTGTGAGTTTTGATGTTGATTCTAGGTAGACTTCGTGAGAAAGCTACATGCACAAGAAAAGAGTAAGATTGAAAAACAAAATGCCAGGGTCGTTTCAAGGGTGAACAAGGGCAAGAGACCATGATTTTTCAGCTAGAGATTGGGTTTGGGTGCATTTTCACAAGGAGAGGTTTCTATTGCAGAGGAGATCTAAGTTGAACCCTTGGGGAGACGGTCCATTTCCGATGCTTGAGAAAATCAATGATAATGCCTACAAGAAAAATTTACCAGGTGGTATACAGTAAGTGTCACATTTTATGTTACTGATCTGAGTCCATTTGATGCAGGCAATGATTTGAGGACAAATCCTTTTCAAGAGGAGGGGAATGATGGGCCCCAACCCGGGAAAAAGAAATGTGGATCCTCTTGAAGGGCCGCCGGGGACCAATCAAAAGAAATCGAGCAAAACGATTAAAGGAAGAAATTAAAGGGGTTTGATAAAGGTTGCCCTTTAACCCGGAAAAGGATTGGAGAAATCATGAAGTTGGAATGGATTGGAAAAACCAGGGGGAAGGGCCCTTGCTTTTTAAAAGTCACCCCGGAAACAGGGGGTTTAAAAGAGGGCGTGACTTTAAAAGGCACGGCCCTTTTGTGGGGTTTATCAAAAATTGCACAGAATCATAACACCCGGGGAAAAGGAAAAAGGCACACCATGAAAGGGACAAAAATTGGCACGGAATCTTACACGGCCAAAGTCACGGCCGTATATCCCCTGCCGGCCGGGTTTTGTTCTGTTTCGTTTTTTTTACGAATTATCTAAGAAAGACGTTTTGGCTTGTTTTTCACAAATTGAAACCCCCTAGTAAAAAAGCCCCTTTTGGGTTTTTTGAATAACATGAATATTCATCTTTGAACTTTAAAAACTTTTGGAGGCACGTCTTTTGGGTTATTTAAGAAACTAATTTGAATTATCGGATTGATTTCCGTGGGCTTTCTTTCCCCCGATTTATTCAATGGGGTTTTACCCCGATTGTGGCATTTAAAATTTTCCCAAAGGGTTTCTTGCTCATTTATAGAAACGGGTTAGGGTTTTCCCCTTTAGGTGTTTGGGGTTTTTGGGCAACTTTTTCCCGAACGTATTGGTAGGGGTTTGTCGGGTTTGGGCGTGGTTTGTATACAATAAAGGGATGTAAAGATTTGTTCTTTCCCCGGGGAAAAATTTAAAAAAAAAAAAATTATTTTCTTTTTTGTATTAGAAAAAATTTGCAAAAATTAAAAGATGAACCCAAAAGTGAAGGAATTACTTTTTTTTTAAACCCTTTCCCTTTGGGGAATTGAGAGGGGAAATTAAGGTCATAGTGAGTTTAGTATGCTCTTCTTTTTTTTTTTTAGTAGGTGGCTGGGTAACTTGGAGTGGGGATTTAAATGATACTTGTAATTTGGTGTTTCCCTTTTCGAAAAAAATTTTTAAAAAAAAAAAAAAATTGTTGAGAGTAATTAAATAATATAATAATATTTTAAATATTTTTAGAATTTGGGCCTCATAGACTCAAAGAAATTAAGCTTGAGAGATCCCTTTTTTAAAGGGAAATAAAATTTTATTGACTCGGGTAATAAAAATTTTTGGGTTTAAATGGCTAAAAAGTCCCCAAAAGGGGGTGGGTGAAAAAAGTTGAGAAAACTGAATTTTAAATGAGCTTTTTAAATTGAAAGTTGTTTGTTTGGGAGGGTAAGGGGGCCAAAAGGGGTATCTTAAAAATTTTAGTAGTCAAAGATCATCTGGTCGGGGGAACTTACTAACCGGGGAAATGTCTTAATTAATTAATTAAAATTTAAATGAGTTAATTGGACTCGATCAAGAAAATCCTAGGGACCCTTCTACCCCTTAAGGGAATAAGGGTTTTGTAACTTGAGTGATGAACTGGGGAAAATTTGTCGAAAGTTCATTACATGGGTCGGTTAACTTAGTTAAGGTTTTAAAGGGTTTAAACCCCCAAGTTTAAACTTAGAATTGGATGAAAACAAAAAAAGGAAGAGTAGGGGACGGGGTAGATAAAACAGCCTTTAGCCCCTTTTTTGTGTTGTTTTAAAGTGGTTAAAAGAATTGAATATTTTTATTTTATATTTCGATTTTTTTGGAATTTTTTGGAATTTTGGGAAATTTTTTAGTTTAAATGAAAAGGGGTTTAAATAGTTTAATTTACTTGTTTTGTTTTGGGAAAATTTTTTTATTTTTTTTTTGTATACAACAAATGGTAAGTTTTGAGTGAAGATTATCAATGTTTGGGTTTTGTAGCTAAAATCGATGATGCTGGAATACTTTCGATTTTTGGGAACTTAGGGGAGAACTTGTCCTTTGGGTTTTTTTTTTTTAATCCATTTTTGGCTTGGGGAAAAGAAAAAAGTTTAACTTGGGGAAATTTGATAAGAGTAAATTAATCCTTATAAATCACGAGCGTTAATGAGAATTTGTGAAATTTTTTTGAAAAAAATAATGGGGAAATTGGGTATTTAAACAGAAAAAATTATTTTAGTTTCGGGTTTAAAAAATTTAAAGAGAAGGGGAAAAATAACAAAAGGAGATGATTGGAGCTCAAAAGAACAATTTAAAAAAAAAAAAAAAACTATTTTGGGAAACATAGGGAAACCCAACCCTTTGTCATGACCCGGGGGTGCCACCTGAGGATGAAATTTTTTCATTTGGGAAAAGGGAAAAAAGCACGGCTTGTGATATTGGTGGCTTGAAGCCGTGGCGGGCGCTGAGGGAGAAAGGGAAAAGAGTTTGGAGTTGGCACAATTTGAATCTACCCGTTTTTTTTAGCCATGCCACACACGAAAAAGGATGAAGAATTGGGGGATTATGGGACAGGGGGGGACAGGGGTTCGAAATTTGGCTGTTTTGGGTTTGGCGTTTTTTCAACCCGTTTTTTTTTTATTCATTTTTCGAGTTTTTACTTGGAAAAAGATATATTGTACTTTCTAGCTGAAGATCCTTGCCACCCCTTTAAAGAGTATAAATAAAACCCAATCAGAGAGGAAAAAGGAGGGGCCGAGAAAAAACCCAAACAAAGGAGAATTTTAGAAGAGTTTCCAGAATCGAACCCAAAGGGTTCTTTTTTGTTTTTCTCCATGGGTTTATTTATGGTTTTAATATTTTTTTTTGTTCTCTTTATTAGATAATGAGTATTTAAATTGTTTTATACCTGACCCCTCAAAAAAACCCCCTAATTGTAGTAACTTTTTTGGGTTGTTTGTTTCAATGTTTTAATCCTGATCTTTGAGTTTATTCATGTTGCAACCCATGGTTTTTTTTTTTGTTTTTTGTGCGCAGAAATTTTTTGGTTCGAATTAGACTTTTTAAATAAGATTGAGAAATCGTTAAATTAGGTTTTTTGGGTTTATAAATTTTAAAAAGACTATTTGGGAAATCCTAGAGATGGGTTTTATAGGGGGTTTTTTGTATTGATTGAGGTCATGGTGGTCTGGTTAAATTTGGGAGTCCTAGGTTTTTTATTGAAATTTCTTATTTGTAATTTTAAAAGGAAAATCTTAATTGATTTTAATTTTGGGATTGGGGAATTATTAATTTTGAAAAAAGACCTTAACCCGTGGAAAAAAATCCGCAGATAGGTGTTGGTATTAATCATTGGAAATTTTCCAAAACTAAATAAAAGTTGCTTGATAATTAGTGGGGGAATTTGGGGTAGGGTATGTTTGGGAAAATTTAAATTTAAAAAAGGAGTATTTGAATATCTTTAACTGATATTTAAAATTTCTTTCCCTTTTTCAGTTTTTAAATTTGAAATTTAGGGAAATTGAGTTAAACAATAGTGGGGAATTTTAAATATTTGGAAAAATCGTTAGTACTAGAAAATTAAAAAGTCTTCGGGGGGATGGGATACCGTATCTAATGCTATTTGCAAAATTGATTTTTTTTCTTGCCTGGGGAACTGATGGGAAGTAGGATTGAGTATAGGATTTAAACTTTTTAGAACGATCAGATCTTTTTAACCACCATTAAAAGACAAAGGTGTTTTTTTTTGTTTTGGGTTGCCCCGGAAAGTGATAGGAATAAAAATTTTTACAAGCCTTAAAATTTAGGGAAGACCCAAAAGGATTTAAAAATGTAGTGTTAAAATCTTCTTTGAAAAACCCGCCCCTGGAATTATTTGTATAATAACCTTTTTTTTCTTTTATTTAAGTTTTGTGTTTTTCCCAGTGGGGCCTTTACTTTTGAGTTTTACAGGGCGATGGGACAAACTCTTTTACGACTCGGTTTGTGGGTTATTCAGGAAACGACCAAAAACCAAAGATGATTTGGGGATGAGGGAATTCCATTGAAAAGGGGGCTTTTTGAAGACTATTTCTTTTGTTTTTGGGTTTATTTTCTTAACCATTTTTTTGGTTTAAGTTTTGAGACTTTTATTTGGTTGTATTTGTGGTTTTAGGATCGGCCCCCTTTTTAAAGTGGAATGATGAAATTTGTTTATTTCCTTTTTAACCCTACTGGAGCAAGTAAAAAATATTTGCTTAAGTGGGGTTTTATGGGGAAAAATGGGAGTTTTCCCACTTTGCTACCCATTTTTGTGAGATTTAAAGGTTTTCATCCCCAAATTTTTTCATATGATCTTATAAATTCTTAAAGGGAATTATGGTGGTAGCAACTAAAAGATTTGGGGTCATATCTTTTCCCTTTTATTTGGTTCCCTTTTTCATGTATGAAAAATATTATTTTTGATTGGTTGTGTTCTCTTATTTAAGGTTTTTTCCCAAATTTATTTATTTAAATTTTAGTAAAAAATTGGTTCCTATATTGTTTGGGGTTGATTGTGTTTAAAATTTTGTTAGTGGTATTATTTATTTACGTGGAGGTTTTGGTTAAGTATTTTCACCCCTTTTTTAGTATTGTTTTTCTTTGGGAAAATTTCCAATTTAAAATTTTGTGTTGTGTGTTTAACCCCATTTGAGACTTTCCCCTTTTTGGTTTTAAAGATTTTTGGGATTTTACAAATTGGATTATAAAGGGGTTTAAGGGTTCCCCCTTTGAGGAGGATTGGGGACCCAATTTGATTGGGGGTTTTATCAATTATTTGTAGGTATTTGTTTTTTAAAAAATTTTAAAGAAAAATCATAATTTGGTATAAAAGCAAAATTTTGGGAGAAAATCATGTGCTAAAAAACCAAGTTCAAGCAAAATTCGAATGACTAAAAAGAAAAACAATCTTCAAGTCACAATAAAACCCGGGTTTCCCAATAAACTGGGGAAATTGGTGCCCCCTAATGGAACTTTGATGAAACCCAAAAATTTTTTTTTAAAGATTCAATTAATTTCCCACAAATGATCAATTTCACTAATAAAACATAAGTTTCAATTTAAAATTTTCACGTGAAATGGATGGAAAAAAAAGCACAAACCGTGATGTACCCTTTCCCACACAAGCTAAATTATGCCACCACTAAAGGCTTCAATATCAAATGAACAATCAACCTTTACAAGATAATTGTCCATAAAAATTCAATCAAAAAATATGCCCCAAAAAAGTTTCCCAAATCTCCCCTAGTTTATGACTCATAGAAAAAAAAATTTAACATACAAACAAAATTGTTTTGGGAAATTTGATCACAATTCCCCCAAATTCAATTTTGGGGTTTGAAATTGATAAGAGTTTGGAAAAAGGGAAAAAGAACCCTAATTACAGGAAATGTGTTTTTAAAATCTTTAAAAAAGGGCCTCCTCAAACCCTCTCTTAAGAAAGTATTTTTATTTTGTTTCTCCTGGGGTTTTTAAAAAGTGGTAAAAATTTACAAGTTTGCCATTTTTTAAAAAAATCCCCCTAAATGAAAATTAAAGGAAAAAATTTTTGCCCCAAAAATTGATTAAAACCTTTAAAAAGTTGATAGAGCCTTTTTTACTCAATCTTTTTAGTTTTTAAATTGTGTTAAATTATTTTTGATTTTTTTTTGAAAACAAAAGGGGAAATGGTATTTTTAATTCTATCACGGGTTAAATCGGGTTTAAAAATGGAGTCAAGGTTGTAATTCAAGTAAATTAGAAAAGTAAATCTACAATTTTGGTTAAAGAAAAGGAAAATTTTTACAAACCGGGGGAAAGTACAGGGGCATGAAATTTAAAAAGTATAGGGCCGTGTACTTGGTTTTGATTAAATTTGGAAGTTTACACTTTTTGAAGTACCCCGGTCGTGTATGGGAAAGCACGGTTTGAGGCTGGCCATGGCGAAAAACCTTTTGTCACCACTGGGACAAGAAGGCAAAAAAAATGTGGACTTTGAACAGAAAAGGGCCCGGGTTTAGGGCAGGGGCCGTGGGAGAAATCGGTTTGGGGAGCCGGGGTTTGGAAGCTGACTTTTCCCCCAAGGAAAGAAAGTTGTGGAACATAAACCAGTTTAAAGGGGCAGGGGCCTTGAAATCTAGCCGTGGGTGTAACCGGGGTTTACAACTGGACCGGTTTGAAGATTTTGTAGTTTATGCACAGTGAAGGCACTTTTTTGAAATCGGGCCCGTGTGTGTAACCGTAGAAACCCCTTTGGGCTGCGGATGAAGACTTGAAAAATATGCACAGAAGGGGCACGGCTTCCCCAAAAGGCTGTATTGGGGGCATGCCAGGCGGACGAACTTTTAAACCTTCTCGAAATTATTTTGGAAAAGGAAAGTATTTTGTATTTGCTGAAAATTTTTTTCACTTGTTTTCCCCCAAACCCAATAAAAATAAAAAAAAAACCCTAAAAGGGTTAAGGGAATTTTTTTTAAATCTTGGATCACCTTGGGGACAAAAAGGAAAAAACGGGGGAGGAAAGAGTAGGAAGGGGAAAAGGGGTTGTTATGTTTTTATTTTTATTTTTCGTTTTTTTGATGAACATGATTTTGCAAAGCTACTTTTCACCCAAAGGGTCATAGATTTTTTAATTCTCCATGAATTGTGGGTCAAATTGACTTGTATTTATTTATTTTTTGCTTTGGGGTTTTTCATATATCTTCTGATCTTTTTTGTCTTTTATTATCTTTTTTATTGGTAGGAATAGAGCTCTTCAAATAAATTTAGCAAGTTAATTATTGTCAATTAGCATTTCAAACCCGAAAATTGTTTGATTTTTATGCCCTTAGTGACGCAAAAAACATGTTTGGTTATAAAAGAGTTTGATCGAATCATGTTTGGGAGGTGTGTGATCATTTTTTAAATAGGTTATCTTATAACCCTAGGGCAGGGAATTGGTGGTCTTTTCTAGATCTTAATGTATTGATAGTTTAAAATTTCCTAAGTATTGTTGGGGTTTTGTTTTTTAAAAAGAGAAATAATTCAAAGCGCTTGTCTGAGGTTATCGAGGAAAAAAGGGGGAGATGGTTTTTAGAGTTTGTTAATAACCAAAAACCAGTTTATCTAAAATTTAAGAATAGAAAAACATTTGCATCGATGATCTTTTTTTCCCCCTTGAATTAAATATTTGATTCCTTTGGCTAGGTTTTTTATAAAAATATACAACTTTCTTATTTTTTTTAAATTTTTATTCGTTTTCCAAAAAACCCAAACCCCCCCATTTTCCTTTTCCTTTTTATTCCCCTTGGATAGAAATAAGTTTAACCAATCTTTGTGGATTGACCCTATCCCCCTATATGCAAATAATAATTTTTTTGGAGTAGGTTTTTTTTTTTGTTGGATTCGACCCCCTTTAATGCCCATGCAAAGGGAAAAAATATAAAAAAGAAATTGGTCTTAAGTTTTTTTGGGTCTTTTTAATGGGGAATCCATCGGGCCTAGCTTATCGCGGTTCAGGTGGGTTTTCCATGGAAAAACCCACAAGCTGGTTTGAGGAGTTTGCCCATTCCCCCTTTTAAAATTTTGATAAGTGTGCCTTTTGGGAAAAACACAATAAAAAATAATAGAAAAGGGGTTAAAAATATAAAAAATTCCCGGGGCGATCTGCTCAAAAGGGGGGCCGTCATCGCTAAAATTGGGAATTCCTTTAGTTCTTGCCCTAAGATAGGTCTTGTCGGATTTTGTTTCCCTATCAGAGAAGGGATTAGTTTTGGGTTTGATTCGTGACCCTCTTATAAATTTGGGGTTTTCTTCACTTTGATTTGAAATTGTGTGTGTTGGGGTTAAAATTGCTGATTATATTGTTGAGGAGTTGAAAATTTTTGTTTTGAAGTAGAATTTAAAGGTCTTGTTGTAGCTTTTTGTTTTTGAGGTTTTTCTTAAAGGGGAAAAAGGTTAAAATGCATTTTTTTTGATTAAAATTCAGACTTGAAATTACCCCCAATTTTTAAGAAAAAGGGAAGTGTAACCCTTTGGGGTTGTTTTTTTTTGGGGTTTATAGGGGGGATAATTGGCATTTCAGAATTGAATTGTGTGGAGTTATGGAAGCTATTTGATTTTAAAAAAACCACACATTAAGGGGTTTGAATTTATTTGTGGTCATTTGAATTTGAAAATTGCTTCAAAACCAATCGTAAAAAAGGTTTTTTGCAATAAGTGAAAACAGTTTGAATTTGAATTGATTTCCTTTTTTGTAAAGTTGGGGTTTTGCAATTGTATTTGAAGTGGAAGAATTTGCAATTTTGTTTACCCTTTGAGCTTGCCATGAGGAACAGTAGTTTTTCTTTATGATCTTTGTGATAATTGGAAAAGGGTGAAAATTTGAAAACAAAGAAGAGTGAAGGGATTTTTAGTGAATTGGGAAATTGGGGGTTGCCCTTTTCCCTTTTCATTTTTGAAGTGTTGGGGAAAAGAAATTTTTTAAAAATAAAACCATCTTTAAGTTGAAGAAGTTAGGTGTGAAAATTTAAAAGGAATGACTATTTAAATTTTTGAATTTGTTTTTTTACCATTTGAAAAAGAGGTTACATTTAAAGTGGAATTTGAATTTGTTGCGGCCTTTATTTTTTAAGTGGCAGTGTCAAGTGATTGTTGGGAGGGTGAATTGGGTTATATTTTTTCAAAGAGGTTCCCAACATGAAGTGTGTGTACTTTAAAGGGTGTTGGTGCTCCCAATGAAGTAAAGTTATGGTGAAGTTATTGCCCCATAAGTGAATTGTTGATTGTGTTTTGTATGTGGGGCGGGTGTGAATGTCTAGTGGGGTGGGGCCATTGTGAATTTGGGGAAATTATTTTGTGGTGAAAGGGGTGTTTCCTTTTTTCACAATTATAAAGTGTAAAACCCTTTGACCAAAGAAAGAGAAGTGAGTAGTAAAATTTTGGGCCCCCCCCAAAAAAACTTTTAAAGGGTAAAAGAAATTTGAACTATTATTTAAAAACCATTTGTTAGTTAAATTTTTTAAATTTCTTAACAAATTTTGGAAGTATTTATTTATGCTTCAATTTTTTTATTTGGGACTTTACTTGAAGTGAAAATTTAAGTATTTTTTGTTTTGGGTTGTGTGTTGCCCCCTTGGGTGTGTGGGGTTTTGTTGTTGGTGGGTTTAGTGAATTTGTGCTTTTTAACTTTTTTAAAGTTTGTTAGCAACCATGAAAAATGATGTGTATACTTTACTAATTTTTAAAACAAGTTTTGACTTTTTTCTCCAACCATTGATGGGGGGGAAAAAATTAAAAAATTTTTTCCCAAAATTCTTGTAGGTTACAAGGAAACTTTTTGTGTCATATTGTTGATGGTAGTAGTTGTAAAATTTTGTTGTAGTTGCATCTTTTATTTACCCCCTTTGCCCGTTAAAAAACCCTGTATCCAAAACCCCTACACTTTTACTTTGATTAAATGATAAAGGGAGAGTCTTTTGTGACCCAAAGGGCTAGGGTTTACCTTTCAGATGGGGGGAAAAGGGTACTGTGATGAGATTGAATGTAATATTCTTTCTATGAATGCATCCCATATTTTTGTTTTGGAAAGCCCGGGTTTTTATATGTTAGGAGGGTTTACATTTTTGGCTTCAAAAATTCATATGTTTTCCCAAAAAAAAGGGTAAACTCATCTTTTGAATTTGATTTTCACCTTCGAGGTCTAAAAGGTTCAATAACGATCTGTAGACCATTAGAGATTTTTTAATTTTTCATAACCACATAAACCCAATATAAAGGGGACCAAAAACTATGAAAAGGGCAAATATGCAAACCCTTTTAGTTTTCTTGAGGTTTTTAGTTACACGAGCAAACCTATAGAGGAAAAAAATTGTTAGATACAAATGTCCCAAAACCTTCAAGGGTTTTGGGGGCCCATAGTCAGTTGAGTTAACCATAGAGGCCAAAATATTCGAGGTTCAGGCAGTTGAGAAAACCATTGGAGGGCTAAGGTGTCAAGAAAAAAGGTTTTTTCGGGAAAAAAAGAAACCCAATACCCGTGGAACAGGTCGAGACAGGAGAGGGTCTTAGTAGAAAACAGACCTTTAAAAGGTTTTGCAAATGGGGTTTTTTCCCTGTTTTTAGATGAGAGAAAAAAATTAAACCCCCTATGGTTTTTCAAATTTTTGGGGAATTTTTTTAGTGATATTCTTCAGTAAACTTGTGGGGAAAAATTTACGGGTTTTTCTATTGCATTTGATCTTTTAAAAATTTTGGGGAAAAACCCTTTTTTGGGGCTCGGGGGAAGATGTTTGGGAATTAAACCCTAAAAGGGACCTATTTTGGGGTAAAACCCAAAAGGGGATTTCAAATTTTAGTGATGAGGATCCTTTTAACCCAAACCCGCCCCTGGAATTTTTTTTGTATACTAACTTCTTTTCTTTTTATTATTTATTATGAAATTCTAGAAAAGCATACTTTTTGGGGCTTTACGGGGGGTGGGGGACAAACCCCTAAGACTCAATTTTTGGGGGGGTTTTTCATAGACGGACCAAAACCAAAAGAGGGTTTTGGGGACTAACGGATTCCATTAAAGAGCCGGCTTGTTAAAGACTATTTTTTTTTGTATTTTTTTTTTTCCTTAAACCTTTTTTTGGTAAGCTTTTGGGACTTTTTATTTGGTTTATTTGTGAATTTGGACGGGCCACCTTTTAGTAGCATAAAATGTAATTTTTTTGTCATTTTTAACCTAAGTGGGGGAAAATTATAAAAAATTTGCTTAAGTGGGTTTGTGGGGGGGAAAAGTGGGAGTTTTACACTTTGCTGCCCTTTTTCAAAAGGTTAGGGTTCTTACCAAAATTTTCAAAAGACTTTATCAATTCTTAAAGGGTTTTTGTGGGGTAAGTAGAAACAAAAGGGATTTATGGGGTCATATTTTCCTTAGTTGTTTCCCTTTTCATGCTGGGTGTGTAATATCTAGTTTTGATTAGGATTGTGTTCTTTTAGTTTTTGTTTTTCCCCATCAATTGTAAGGTCAATTCCACCCATTATAATATTTCCAATTTTAGGGGAAAATGGTTCCTTATTATCTTTTTTGATTGAAAATTAAATCCAAGGGGCTAGTGGAATTGTATTTTTACGTGGAGGTTTTGGTATAAGTAGTTCATGCCATTTTAGTATTGTTTTTTCTTTTGGATTTCCAATTTTTAATTTGCTTTGGGTATGTTTAAATCCATTGATAACATTTTTTTTTTGGTTTGTTAAGATTATTGGTTTTAAAAATTGGGGATTTTTTAAAAAGGGGTTAAAGGGGTTCATGCTTGATGAGATCCATGTGAGGGGTTCAACCCGGAAAAAAGGGAAATGTGGACCCTTTAAGTCCCGCCGGGAAACCGATCCAAAAAATCGAGCGAAACAAACTCAAGGAACCCTTAAGGGGTTTGAAAAAAGGATGTCCAGAAGCGGAAAGGATTGGAAAAAAAATCATGAATTTGGGAAAAGGTTTGGGAACAACCATGGGAAAGCCCTTGTTTTTATAAAAGTCCACCGGATACGGGTTGAAGAGGGCTTTTTGTACTTTCAAGGCACGGCCCCGTGTGGGAATTCTAAGATTGCCAGAATATTTTCGACTGGGACCACGGCTAAAAGGCCCCGGTCGTGTATGGAGAAAAGAAAATTTTTAAAAAGATACCCCGACCAGAAGTCCCGGGTGTGTATGTGATCGGAATGTTTTACGGGAAAAATTTCAGGGGCCAAAGTAAGGCCGGGGCACCCCCTCCCGGCCCAGCTTGTTATTTTTTGTTTTTTTTTACGCAACTTATCAAAGCTACGTCTTTTTGGACTTGTTTTTCAGGGAATTGTAACCCTAGTATAAAAGCTACTGGGGGTTTAGAAAAACATAAAATTTTACATCTTTGAACATTAAAAAACATTTTTTGGAGGCACCTTTTGGCTCTTCAAAAACAAAAAGAACTTATCGGTTTAAATTTCCCGTGGGTTCTTTCTCGACTTATCAATCGGTCTTTCACCCCGTTTTGTGGCGTCTTCTTTTATAGGGGGGGTTTTCTTGTCTCGCTTAAAAGAAAAAGGGTCCCCGGGTTTGGTATTGGGAAAGGAATTCTAAAACATATTGGTATTGGGTTTCGCCCGGGGTTGGGCGGGGGTTCGTATCATTTTAGTATCGAGCTTGGGGTTTTTTAAAAACATCGTTGGGTTTTTGGGGAAAGGAAATATAAAAAACCCAAAACCCCAAATCTTTCAAAATCAATTATCGTATTAAATTTTTAAAAAGTATGATTGTCTTTTGATGGAAAATATTACTAGGCAAATTGTTTCCCAAAAAAAAAAAAAAAATTCGGATAGAAAATAGAGGCAAATTTACAAACCCCTAGATTTTGTTTAAAATTTTTGGGGGGGAGGGGGTTTGGGTTTTTGTCGGGTTAGTTCCAAGAAAATTGAAAAGGGAGGAAGTCGGCGGTTGATTTTATCTTTGGGTTTGTGAAAATTCACGGTGACTATGTGATATCATCTTTTGAGCGAACACGAAAGGGGAGTGTACGTGGGGTTTTAAATTTTTAAAATATATATATTTGTGTTTTTAATAATCTTTTCTGCGGGGAAAGGGTCGAAAACAACATTTTTTTGAAGGTGGGGGGGGAAAGGTTTGATGCTAGGTTAGTAATTGGGGCGTTGGGGGGAAATGAATGAGGGATGTTAAAAAGAGGGAATGTGATACGAACCCCGCCAACCCGTGCCAAAAAACCCAAATTTCCCAATCGTTCGGAAATTCTTTAAAATGCGCCAAACCCCCTTTAAAGGGGGAAAATCCCCGACCCGTTGCCTAAAAAGAAAGACAAAAACCCTTTGGTAAAAAATGAAGGCCACAATGGGGAAGGGAAAGGGTTTGATAAGTCGGGTGAATGCCACGGTTTTTAAATCCGATAATTTCGATTTAGTTCTTGAGAACCCAAGGGGAAGGTCCCTCTCAAAAGTGTTTAATGTTCAAAGAGGTAAATTCTTGTTGTTCAAAAACCCTTTGGAGCTTTTATTTAGGGTTAAAAATTTGTGAAAACAAGCCAAAAACGAGTAGTTAGTTAAGTTGCGAAAAAAAACACAAAAACAGAACAAGCTAGCCGGCAGGGGATTAGGGGCCGTGTACAAAAAACCTGTACTTTGGCCGTGTAACTTTTTTTTGCACATTGGGTTCCATTTTTGACCGTGTACTTCTGGTTATGTTTTTTCTATGGATTTGCTTGTCCCCCATACACGGGGGCCCTGCCTTTTTGCCCTGTATTAGCCCTGTTTTGGGGGTTTTTGCAAAACTTGGAATTCCTACACGGTTTGTGCCTTGAACATACATTTCCCTCTTCAATGTCCCGGGGTGACTTGTTTTAAAAGTAAGGGTCTTCCCTTTGGGTTTTCCAATCCGTCCCAAAATTCAAAGATTGGGTCCAACCTTTCCCGGGCCCCAAAGGGTAATCTTTATTAAACCCCTTTAAATGCTTCCCTTTAAAACGTTTCGCTTTATTTCTTGTGTTTGGTCCAGGGGCACTTCAAGAGGTTTCCCCATTTCCCTTTTTTTTGGGTTTTGGGTTTTCATCATTCCCCCCCCCCTTGAAAAGGATTTGGTTTCCCCAAATCATTGCCTTTCATAAAATTTGGGCCAAAAACAGTAACATAAATGTGACACTTAAGGATACTCACCTGGTTAAAAATTTTTCTTGTAGGGTTATCATTGGGTTTTCTCAAGCCCTCGGAAATGGACCGTCTCCCCCGGGGTTTAATTAGATCTCCTTGCAATAGAAACCTCTCCCTTTTGGAAAAATGCACCTAAACCCAAAAAATCCCGGTGAAAAATCTTTGGGGCTCCCGCCCTTTTTTTCACCTTAAAACGACCCTAGCATTTGTTTTTCCCAAACCAAACTTTTACCCGTGTTTTAGCTTTCTCACGAAGTTGCCCTTTGAATTTGCATCAAAAAAAAACAAAATTTTTAAGTGGCAATGACAAAAAAATAATTAGGTTTTAATGGGTTTTAAAACCCAAAAACAATATCAAATGGTGAACAATGAATAATGCTATTTTAAAAACCCCATTACAAAGGGAAAATCCCCAAAAGGGTAGACAATCCTTCCAAGTCCTAATGTTTTCACTATTATTGCCCCCAACAATTTTTAATTTTAAAATCCCATTAACCCCAAACAATTTTCCCATAAATTTTTGGGTGACAGGGTAGTTGAAAACATCCCTTTATTTCCCCCCTTTTCCCACAATACCCCTCAAAAAAAAGACTCAAAAATTTTCATCCGATCACTAACAATTTCTTCTAGGTTTTTACCCTGCGGAGGGATTACCTTTCTAAAGAAACCCAAAACAACAAAGTGTATAGCATCTCAGTTTTATGAAAGGGAAAGAAATGAAAACCCTTTTAAAAAACCTATCCACAAACCCCAAATTGAATCTCGACCATGCCCAGGCCTTGATAATGCTAAAACAAAAACTTGGAAATTTTTTTCAAAGGCTCACGAGGGGTTTACCATACTCATATAACCAATCTAAAAAGTCATCTAAAAAAAGGAATGGGATGCGATACTTTACCCTAAGGTTGTTGATGGGGTGGCAAATCAACACACATTTCCATGTCCCCTCCTTTTTAGGTTTCCCAAAAAAACGGCATGCATTTGGGTCAAGCCCTTTTCTCACGTATCCCTTTTCCATTAACTCATCTACCTGCCTTTGGGGGGTTTTCCCTTTAGAAAGGGCATTTTTTAAAATCCTACATAAGAGGGCACAAAACCCATTGGGGAAAGCATTGTTAATTTGTTAGTAAATCAAACATGTTTTTTTTAAAAAAACCCGAAAAACAAATAGGTTACCTTTAAACACTAACGCCTCCCCTTTCTACCCCTTGCTTTTTTCCCAAAACTCTCCTTTTCAGGGCCCTCTCCCTTTTTATTTACCCCCAAAGTTGATCCCCCCCAACTTGGGGCCCCTCACACTCTTTCCAGCCCTTTCCCCTTTTTTTTCCTTTTTTATCTTGGGGCTTTTTATTCCTTTTCTTTTCATTGTCTTTTTTTCTCTTTTCCCCCCCCTCTCCATTGCTTTTCACTCACCTTATGTTTTGCAAAAAACTGTTGTTTCCCGAATTAGTCCATACATTGGGTTTTTGGTTTTTAAACGGTTTTTTGGGTTTAAAACTTTTCCCCTAGGAACAAGCCCATATTGTTTTGAAAAGCCTTTTATGAACAACCTTCCCATCAAATTTCCATGGCCTCCCCAACAACACTTTAATGCTTCCCGTTTGGGCCCACATCCTAAACCTCATCCTCATATTTCCAATGTGAAACCCAATCAAGGCTTCCTTTCACCTTAGTCTCATGTAAGATCAAATTATACTTATATTTTCTTTTTTGGGTTTATTAAAAATTTTTTTTAATATTATAAGGAAAAAATTTTAAAAAAATGATACTTAAAGGTATTTATTGTGAAAAAAAGGTTTTTTAGGGGCCAAAAGTAAATTTCAAGTTAATTGGAGAAGTTTTTCCCCAAAAATTTTTGAAGTGAGCGAAGGATTGCACTGGGAAGGGGCCCCCGGCCTTTGAGCCCGGGCCCTTTAGCCGGCCTTTAAAAAAGGCCTCAAAAAAAGAAAAGCCCCCGGCCTTTAAACCGGCCCTTTAGCCCGGCCCCTTTATTTCCCCGGATATCCATTGAAGAATCTCTCAAAATCTTTTTTAATTAAATTTTCCCCGGGCCCCCCCCAAAACCCCATCAGATCCACCCCAAACCCCCCCCCTCCCCTTTGGATCTATAAATAGACCCTTGTGTGAAACCTTTTGGGAAACATCCCTTTTTGTTTGGGGGAATTCCCCTCCTTTCTTTTGGTTTAAAAAATTCTTTTTTTTCTTCTTTGTTCTAGCCTCATTAGAATTTCCTTAGGTACTTTTGATTTTTCCCAAAAATTTTGTTTGAAGAAAGAATGGGCATTTTGTTTTAAGTTTGCTTTCAAATTTAAAGGGAAATTTAAAGGGTCATTTTGGGGGAAAATTGAAGCTCTTGAAGATTATAGCAATTGTTCCATTTACTTTATTTTTTTTTTATGCCATTTTTTTAGTTTAATCTTGTTTTTTTAAAATTTTAATTTCCTTGCATCTTTTTATTTCAATTGTTTTTATGCAATTCATACTATAATTTTTCTAAAATTTATCTTGTGGGGAAAAAGGATGAAACCCTGAATGTTTAAAAAGGGTTTAAATTTTTGCCAAGGTTTTTTGATTAGGAATTATTAGGATTATTCATGATTGCAATTTCCCTTTTATTTCAAATTTTAAAATTTGGGCTTTCATTTTAATTTTTTAGGAAACCTTTTGATACGGGAGTTGATTAGGATTTGTTAGGAATTTTTTAAAATTGGAAATTTAAATTTTCAAAACGGGGGGTTTCGATTTAAATTTGGTTTAATTAGAGTCTATGGAGGGGACAATGCCCAAAGTTTTTTGTTTAAATTTAAACCCCTAAGGGATTAGGGGTTTAAATTGGGTTTAGGGGGATTTTGTTGTTTTTTTGCATCGGGAGGTGTAGAAAAAATAATTTTTTATTCCTTGGTTAAAATTTGGGGAAGCGGAAGCCGATAAAAAATTTTAAAGGGCAAAATCCCCAAAAAGGATTTTCTAAATCACTTGAATAAAAATTATAACCAAAAAGTTGATAAAAACTTGGTGCAATTTTATTTAAAAATCTAGGGGGGAATTCCCAATTTCCTTGTTTTATAAATTTATGAAATTTGTCATAAAAATTTTTTTTGTTGTTTAAGTTAAATTTTTAGATTAGACATTTCAAAAACCCCCTTTTTTAAACACCTAGATATTGATAAGAATTGCCATAGATTAAAAAAATTATTTGGGCCCCGGGGATCGAAACCTTTCTTTTCACTACTTTATTAAATTTATCGACCAGGGCACTTGCTTTCAAAATTTTCTCCCTTTTTAATATAAATTCTGGAGTTTTTAAAAAGTTTTTGGCGCCGTTGCCGGGGGGGGGAAATAATAAATTAGATTTTTTAAATTTTGTTGGTAAATTTTTGGCACAATTATTTTGTTATTTAAATTTTTTTTATAAAAAAATGTGTCGTTTTTCCCTTTTTTCTTTAAGGGTTTTTTTTATGCGCAAAAAGTAGAAGTGCTGTACTTTACCCAAATTTAAACTTGAGTTGAAAGGGACCCTTTCGACAAAATTAGAAGGAGCAGAGAAGAAAAAAAGAAGGGGAAAAATGGAAAATGAAACAACAACAGGAAATTTAGGGTGTTTGGGAGAGCAAATTCGAGAAACCCCGGTACCCGTTTGGTTTTAGGTCCTGCAATTAGAAGACCCAAAAATTCAGGGTTTAATTTTTTCGAGTTTTTAAAAACCCGCAAATCGTTCAAATGGTTTAAACAAATCAATTTGGGGGGAAACCAAAAAGGGGGTCTTGAGGGGCATATTGCCGTATTTCTTCCCCCAAAATTGTAATACAGTTTAAAATGAATAATGTATCTGATGATGTAATTAGGCTACAACTTTTTTTCCCTTTTCACTTAGAGAAAAAAAACTAGGGCTTGGTACAATTCATTGCCCCAAAAACTCTTTAACCAAATTTGGGTTTGATCTTCATCTAAATTTTTTTAAAGGGGTTTTTTTCCCCAGCTAGAACTGTAGGTTAAGGGGGAAAAAAGCATCACAAACTTCAGTAAGTTTAGTGGGGGAAAACACTTTATGAAACATGGGAAAAAATTTTTAAAGGGGGCAATTAGAAAAACCCCCCCTCATGGGGTTACCCGATAATCTCCTTATTTGGGGGTTTATTTTTTCCTTTTTGGGGTTTGATGACACATTGAGAAACTCTGGTAGATTTCTGCTTCTGGTGGGCATTAAAAGAGGTAAGACATATGATGGGCTAGTGCTTTGTTGATGAAATGGGCCCCCTTTGTGCCATAAATTGGGGAACATGAAAGGGGGTTTTCTAGAGTGGATCTGTCAATGATATGGACACCTTAACAGCTCAGATTTCTGCTTTTTACCGCCCGGTAAGTAAAAATTACCTCTACACCCTTTTTTTCAATGTTAATAAATTTCTTTTTGTGAGTTATGCTCGGACCACAAATCAACTCTTGAAATGCCCATCTGGAAAACTTTTCCTCCTCATCCATGGAGGGCCCGTAAAATTTTTAAACAATTTTTCCCCCGAGGTAACAAAGGGCCTTATTCAAACACCCACAATCCAGGGTGGGGTAAACATCCAAATTTTTTCATGGGAAAAAAATGTTTTTAAAGTACTTAAACCTCCCGGATTTCAAAAGCAAGGGCCAAAACATAATATCCCCATCAAAATTTTCCTAAACATAATACCTCTTCCCCCGCAGGCAGTTTTAAAAAAGGAAAAACCATGATAAGTTTATGCAAAAAAAGAACAAAGTTGCAAAATCAACAAGCCACCATTTTTGGAATTTGGGAAAAACGTTAGTCAAAAGTCTAACAGTTGAGTAATTTGCCATTGGGTCTTTACCTACAATACTGAGCAAATCCTAAGGGTGTAAATGGTATTTTTTTAAAAAGTGGTAAGGAATTGGTTTATAAGAAAATTGAGGAAGGGAGGTTTAAACCGGAAAAAAAATAAAAGGGAAAAAAAAAGGAGAGGAATCAAAAAAAAAAATTCACCAAAAGTGAAAACATATGTTCCTCCTATTCCCTTTCCCCGGGAAAGGGTGAAGCAACAACAAATTTTGGGTTCACAATTTTTCAAATTTTTAGAAGTCTTTAAAAAAAAATTTCAAAATTTAAAATTTCCCTTTTTTTGAAGCACTTTGCAGATGCCATTTATATTTAGGTTCATGGGAAAGGGTTTACTCCCCAAAAGGGAAAAGGAAGATTGAAGGGAATGAAAAGGTGGTGCTTTTCAGGGGGGTGTTCCAATTTAATTTTTCAGAATGATGTACCCAGTTTGGGCCCAAAAAAAACAAAGGGGATCAGGGGGGTTTTACTGTTCCTTGCACCCTAGGCCCAATTTTTTATTTTGATAAAAATTCTTAATTTACTCCGGTTTCAAGTATAAAATTTTAAAGCCTCTATTATTTTTAGGGGAAAATTTGGGCTTGGGTGGGGGTGCAAGGGGGAAATCATGTTACCTTGCAACTTGTTTTGGGGGCATCAAATACCCAAGAGGGATTGTGGGGAAAAAGGGCCTAGGGGAAAGTAGAATTAAAATTTATTTTCCAGTTTTACTTTATAGTTCTTGGGGATGGGGGGGAGGATAAAGAGGTAACCCCTGAAACCTTGGCAGACCATTCCTTGAACAAAGGTTTTTAAATTTTTTAAATTTTTGTGGAAAAGGTAAGCTTTCTTTTAAAAGTTATGGGGTGAACATGTCCGTTTAATGTGTATGAAAGGGTACAAAGAAATTTGAGACTGTAAAAACCTGTTACATATTGTTGGGTTGATGGCTTTCCCCTGAGTTCATGGAAAAGGAAAAGCAGGTGTGGACACGATGGGTCAGTTCTTAGGGATTTAGATTTTGATTGGGAAATGGGTGGTGAAAATTAACCCCAAAAAGAACGTGTTTTTAACAAGTTTTGAATTCAAGGGCTCGGAAAATTTTGAGGAAACTGGGGGGCCACTGAGGGGGAAACGATGCCCTTTATTGCACAACCCCCGGGTGTTGAAAAATTTAAAACCTTTTCTGGTCATTTAAGTATGCTTATTTGGAAAAAATTTATTCTTTGCCCAAATTTTCATTTCTTCTTCTTTGCAGGTGATTTAAAAGCAACAAAAAATTTTGGGTGTTCTTAGAAAAACATAAGGAAGGGTATTTGGGTTTGGGCCCTTGGGGGTATTAAGGGAATTAGCCCCTTTTAAAGTGTACCATAGGATATTTCTTGAAGCTGAGTTTAAACCTTTCAGTTTCAACCCCAAAGAAGATTAACCCCAAATTTAAAGGGAAATTGTAAAAAAAAAGTGCTTTTAAAATTTTTAATGAGGGTTTTTTTTTCCCAAATTTTGATAGTAAATGGGTTAGTCCCGTCCAAGTTTGTCCAAAGAAAGGTGGAAAGAAGTGGGGGAAAGAAAAAGGGGGTGCCAAATTTTGGGGGAAATTTTCCCAACCCCCCACTGTGGGCGGGGGGGCGAGTTTGCATAGATTATAGAAAAATTTAATAATCACCCGTAAAAAAACCACTTTCCCTTTTCCCCTTTTATTGATCGATGTTAGAAAAACTCGCGGCTTTATTTTTATGTTTCCCCGATGGTTATTCGGGGTATAAACCCAAAATTTATATAGCGTCCCAGGATGGGGAAAAACCCCATTTACTTGTCCCTATGGTACTTTTTCATTTAGGAGAAAGCCCCTTTTGGGTTTTTTAATGCACCTGGGTACTTTTCAGGGTGTATGGTTTTTCTAATTTTTTTTGAATGTTAGGAATTTTATTTTTAAAAATTTTTGGTGACTTCTTGGGTTTTTTGGGGAAATTTATTTGAATTCATGTTTGGAAAATTTAGGGGTGTGTGCTTAAAAGTTTTAAAAGGGAAAATAACCTTTCTTCTAAATTGGGGAAAAAAATGCCATTTTATGGTAAGGAGGGAATAGTGTTTAGGTCACAAGGTGTCAGAAAAAGGGGTTGAAGTTGACAAGGAAAAAATGGAAGTAAAAGGAAGTTCCCCCCCAAACCAAATTCAGTAAAAAGGAGTCAGGGGGCTTTTGGGACATGTGGTTTTTCAGGGATTATCAGGGACTTCTCTAAAAAATCTTTTAGACCTCTGTGTAATTTTACTTTAAAAAGACTCTTTCCTTTTTTTGGGTTTTATGAAAAATTGTTTGCAGGCATTTAAAAATATTGAAGGAGAAGCTCAGCTCTTTCACCCGTGATTGTTTACCAAATTTGGGGGATTTTCCCTTTTAGCTTATGTGTGATGTAGTGGGGCTATTTCCCTGGGGGGAGGGGGGTTTTTGGGGAAAGAAGAGGTTAAATCTTTTATGCTATATACTAGGGAAGTAGAACCTTTTAACGAAAGGCCCCGAAAAAAATATGCCACAAAAAGAAAAAGAGTATTAGCAGTGATTTTGCATGGGACAAGTTTAGGTCTTACTTGGGTAGGTTCTAAGTAAAGTATACACAAAATCATGCTGCCCCTTAAGTATTTATTTGCTAAAACTGATGCTTTAAAACCCCGGTTAATTGTTGGTTCTTTTTGCTGCAAAAATTTGAATTAGAAAATTTGGATAAAAAAGGGGAAATGAAAATGTGGTTGCTGATCATTTATCACGTTTTTGGGAAAATTTTATTGGTTTTGAAAAAAACCCCTCAATTTAAAAAAATTCCCCGATGAGCCCTTTGCATGCAATGACATCCCTAATTACCTTGGTTTTTGCCACATAGTTTTAAATTTCTTGGTTAGGGGAAAAAATACCATATGGGGTTTTTCATTCCAAAAAGAAAAAAAAAAATTTTTGCATGACCCTGAAAAATTATTTTTTTGGGGTTTAGCCGTATTTGTTTAAAACCTGTGCTGACCAAATAATTGACGGGTGTTTTGCCTAAAAAATTTAACAGGGGTTTGCATAATACAGCACTGTCACTCCAAAAAAACCCGGAGGTCACTTTGGGGGTAGAAAGAACGTAGCAAAAATTTTATTTTTGCCCGGGTTTTATTGGGGCCGTTTGTTTCAAAGGGTTGCAGGAAAATTTATTATGACTTGTGCTCAATGCCAAAAGGACTGGCAATTTTCAAGAAAACATGAATTACACAAAAAAAATATACTTGGGAATTGAACTTTTTGACGTTTGGGGTTATGACTTTTGGGTCCCCCTTTTCCCCCTTCTTTTTTAAACAAAATAAATTTTTTTTTAGCTGTTGATTTTGTTTTGAAAAGGGTAGAGGCGTTGCTCTACAAACTAATGCGTTTGGGGGTTTTTATTTAAAAATTTTTTAAAAAAGGGAAAATATTTTTAAAATTTGGGGGGACCTTGGCTATAATAAGTGTGGGGGAAAACATTTTGTTTAAAAAGGCCCAATTTTTTGGGAAAATTTTTATTAAAATTTGGGGTTATTACCAAAAATTGCCACCCCCTTTTTAAACCAAAAATGTGGAAGGTTTTTGGGGATTTCCCAAAAGGGGGAAATTAAGCGAATCTTAGAGAAAACTGTCAAAAGCATCCCGAAAAGGGTTGGTCCCTTTTAAAAATTGATGATGGGATTTTTGGGCTTATAGGGAAAGGCCCTTTTTAAAAAACCTATTGGAAAGTCCCCCACAAGAATTTTTTATGGTAAATCATTTCAACCCACCCCGGGGGCTTGGGGCACAAGGCATTTCTGGGCCATTAAAAAATTTAACTTTGGTTGAAAAACTGCAGGTGAAAAGAGGTTTTCTCCAATTGAATCAAAGGGGTGAGATGAGAGAGGAAGATATGAAAATGCGAGAATTTTCAAGGAGGAGCCCCCCCCCCCCATGGAAAGATAAGAAATTTACAGCGGGAGTTCTTGCCCGGTCAAAGAGTTTTATTGTCAACCTCGATTGAAGTTTTTCCCAGGTAAGTTTTAAAACCGTGGTCTGGGCCATTTTAAATTGTTAAAGTGTTTCCTTTTGGTGCAGTTGGTTGAAGGCAGAAAACCCAAACCCACTTTCAAGGTAAAAAGGTTTTTCTTTTTCAAAAAATTACTTGAAGGGGAAAATGTTGATAGAAAAGCCCAAAAAGTGGGGTTTAGGAAAATTTTAAGAAAATTGAATGGAAAAAATGGGTAGCGGGCATAAACTAAACGCTTCATGGGGGGCAGGGGCCCTGTCAAAAAATATTACACTAGTGGTTTTAAAAAAAAAAAAAAAAAAAAAAAAAAAAAACTAATTTAAGGTTGGTTTAAAAGCCGCCGGTTTTGCAATCAAGACACTCCAAGGATGACAAAACTTTTAGGGGGAATTTTTTCTTGGGTGAACAATTTTACACCCGGGAAAAATACCCGTATTTTTTTTTCTGCTTTTACTTCTTCCTTAATTTTGTGATATTTTTAGGGAAAAATGAGGGCATTGCCCAATTTTTAAAAGTGGGGAAGGGGGTTATAAAGTAGAAATTTTAATGATTGCAACACCCAAAGAGCTTAGAAAAACCCCCTGCTTTATTTATGTCCTTAAGTGTTTTCCATCAATGGAATCTTTGGAAAAATTTACTTAGATTGGTGCCCCACTCGCCCAAATGTTGTGATTTGTTTACATAGTTTTAAAATTTAAAAGTAAAATCTCTGGGGAATGGGTTTACCTTTTGTTTGCCTTTGAACTTGAGATTGAGGCCTTAAGTTGAAAAAAAAAAAGCAAGCCCTTAATTCAAGGAAAAATTTGGGTTTGGGTTTAAAACTCTCTTGAAATTTTTTTGGAAAAACCCTTAAAAACCCTTTAAAAAAGGTAAAGGAAATATTTTACTTAGGATCCCTTAAAAAAAAAAAAAAAAAAAAAAAAAAAAAAAAAAAAAAAACCTTTACTCCAAAAAAAACCAGGAAAGTGAGTTAAGAGATCCCAAACTTAAAAGTTAGTGTGAGGAAGAGTTCGTAGGGGTCCCTTTTTTAAAACCCGGGGCACTTAGGCGTGAGCCCCGGGGTGTGCCCACTCAATTGAACTCACAATAACGAGGGGCGGGAAAAGGGAAAAAAAATTAGTACCTTTAAAGCAAGTCAGGTTTTACAATTTGGGGGGCTTTGGTCCCCAAAAGAGTGAAAATTTTACTCCGCTGCCAATCAAGAAAAAAAAAAAAAAAAAAAAAAAAAAAAAAAAAAAAAAGGGGGGGGGGAAATTCTAGGAAAAAAAAAATACCCTATGCTTTTACTCCTTTTTATTTTTGTTTTAAAAGAAGTAAAATTGAGGGGGAGATATTGCTAAAAAACCAATGAAGTTTTAAAAAGAATGTTTTTTTTTTTTGGAAAAGTATTGTTTCTCATTTTTAAAAACTGATTAAAAATCTGTTTTTATTTTGATTAAATGCTAAATTTCAACTTTGTATACTAGTTACAAATTCAGTTTTTGGGGGAAAACAATGGGCACCAGAAGTTCAATGATGGGTTTTCTCTTTTTTAAATCAATTTTTTTTGCTTTAGGACAAAACAAAAGTTCAAGTGTGGGGATGTTTGTAAGATTTAATTTACTTTATTTTTTTTTGGACTTATATTAAAAATTTTTTTTTTAAAATTTTAAGGGAAAAAATAAAGGGGAAAAGAAACCCCTTTAATTTTGGTTTTTTTATTGTGAAAAAACGGGTTTTTGGGGGCCCAAAAGAAAAATTAAAAAAGGGAAAAATTTTTTGGGGGAAATTTTTTTTCAAAAAATTTTTTAAAAAGTGGGGCAAAAAGGGTTGAAAAGGGGAAGGGGCCCCCCCTTTTACCGGGCCCTTTTTACCCGGCCCTTTTTTAAACCCGGCCCCAAAAAAAGAAAACCCCCGGGGGGGCCCTTTTAAAAACCCGGCCTTGACCCGGGCCCTTTCATTACCCCCCGGATATCCTTTGCAAGAATCTCCCCAAAAAATCATATCCAAAATTTAAATTTTGGGGGACTAAAATTTTCCTTTAAAACCCACCTCATCCCCCCCTCTTTGGATTAAAAAAAGCCCCCCTTTTGGTAAACCCTTTGGGAAAGGGGTTTCCCCTTTTTTTTTGGAAATCCATCCTTTTTTTTTTAAAAATTTTCTTTTTTTCTTTTTTTTCTAGCCCCATTAAAATTTCCTTGGTTTTTTAGTTTTTTTTTCCAAAAAATTTTTTTTTAAAAAAGAATGCCCCCTTTTTTTGAAGTTTCCCTTTAAATTTTAAAAATTAAAGGAGTCTTTTTTGGAAAGGGTTTTTAAGCTCTTGAAGTTTTTAAAGAAATTTGTTCCTTTTTTCTTTATTTTTTTTTAGCCTTTTTTAAATTTAATTTTTTGGGTTTAAAATAGGGAATTCCATTGCATCTATTTTTTTTAATTGTTTTTATGAAATTTTCTACAATAATGTTCTAAATCACCTTTTTTGGGGGTTGGAAAAAACCCCTTTTGAATTTTAAAAAAGGGAAAATTTTTAGCCAGTTATATGATTGGGAAAATTTTTGGGGGTTTTTTATTTTTTGAAATTTTCCCTTTTTTTTTAATTTTTAAAATTGGTCTTTTTTTTTAAAATTTTTTTAAAAAATCCTTTTTTAACGGGAGTTGATGGGGTTTTTTTTAGGAATTTTTTTAAATTTTTTAATTTGGGGCAAAAAAGGGGGCCCCCATAAGGGGGGTTTTAATTTTTGGGTCTAGGGAGGGAAACAATGCAATGTTTTTTTTTAAATTTAAAACCATAAGGGTTTTGGGTTAAATTTTGTTTTGGGCTTATTTGGGGTTTTTAAAAAACGGGAGGTGAAATGAACAAAATTTTTGTTTCCCTTTTGGGTTTAAAATTTGGGACGGGGAAAGCCGCTAAAAATTTTAAAGGGTTTAAAACCCCCCAAAAAGGTTTTTTTAAAAATCACTTGAAAAAAACTTATAAACCAAAAAGTTGATATAATTTGGTAGCAATTTGATTAACAAATCTAGGGTAAAATTAAAATTTCCCTTGTTCAAAAATTGATAGTTTCGCAAAAAATTTTTTCTTGTGCTTTAATTAAAATTTTTAAATATTAGAAAATTTCAAACCCCTTTTTAATCACCTAGATATTGATAAAAATTTTGCCATAGATCTAGTACTCTTTTTGGTTCCTCGGGGGATGAAAAACCTTACTTTTCACCATTTTTAAATTACTTGAGGGGGACCAGTGCACTTGCTGCAATTTACGCTCCCATTATATTATATTTTTCCTGAGTGAAATCACTCACCCCCCATTCAAACCACACAATTTATATGGATTTAGGGTGTCAAAAACATTTTGAGCCCCACCTCTCAACAATAAAATTACCCCACTACATTAGTGCAACTCCCTCCATCAATGATCAAACTACAAATGTGATCTCCTAGATAACATCAGTATGAAATATTTTCCCTCACTTTTGCACCTCCTCCTTTTTCCTTCACCTAAACATTCAAAGTTCGCTTCACTACTTCCCCCTAGCCTTCCCCTTGCAGGCTCCTCATCATCACTAGCATCCTCTAATGGGGGCATATCATCTTCTTCACTATCTTTCCCCAAGTCTCCCAAACCCCCATCACACGCAAAATCATCACACGCCTATTTTTTGGGCATGACTAGCAATTGGGGCCCCTGCCTTGACATTTAAAACATCTAAAGTCACGATTTCCCAGAAATAGAAGATTCAGGGTTACCTTTTATTACCAGGGGTAGAAACCCGCTTGTCTCACTCCCCTTTTAGTTTTTGGGGGGGAAAGGGTTTTCTTCTTTCTTCCATTGATTAGTCTTTTCCCAAATGGATGAACCATTACCCATTGCAACCGTACATTTCTACCAAACCTCTCCTCTTGTGCTGGTTCTCAACCTTTATAGCCATTGAACCATACCTCCAATTCTACATAAGTTGCAATTCCCCCCCCACATTTTTGGAAATTTTTCTATTCAACCCCGCAAGAAACTTAAAAAATTGTAGCCTCTCTACCCCTCTACATTCGCCCTAATCATAGTGACTTCCAACTCCTTGAATACCATCCCCACTTCGGCTTCCCTGCCCCCAGAGTTTGCAAAAAAATTGTGCCATTTTTTGATAGTAAAACGCAGGGACAAATCGCTTTTTTCATTACTCTTTTTATCTCTTCCCAAAAAAAAAATAGGGGGCTCGCCACTCCTCCCCTTCCTTATTCAAAGTTAATTTATTCCACCACCCTAAAATAATCCGAAAATTTAATGGCAGCAAGTTTTTCTTTTTTTCTCCCCCTATAGTTTTTGACAATCAAAAACCATCTTTTTTCCCCCTTTTTTTCCCCTTCTAAGTACCCTCGGGGTCATTCTTCCCCCTTTGGGAAAGGGGGGAATCTTTATCTTTATGCTACTTTAAATTTAACATCCTCTCTATTCCCACTCCTCTATCTTTCCCAAACTCTAGTTCCTCTATTTCCCACCACTAAAACCTCTATAACTCCCAACAGAAGGCTCATAAAAATCACATCCGACTTTCATCTCCACCCCCCCGGTACTCTCCAAAACGACTCTCCCTCTTTAAAGCCCTTAGAAAAACATTTGTGGATTTTCTCTGTCTTTGCTCTACCATCTCATGAATTTGTTCCATTCCTTCTTGGAACATCCTCCTTTATTTCACCCCCCCAAAGCCTCAATTTTCTAATCTAAACATCAAACCCTTTCCCCTTTTCACCTTCAGGGGAATGTTGTCTCGACATAGTCCCCCTTTCAGAAAAGATTAGTACTAACACAAATATATATATATAATTAAACCTCACGATACACTCCTTACGTGTTTCGCTCAAATGATAATATCATACGTCCTCGTGTATTCTCACAAAAAATGATGATATCAACTCGCCAATTTCCTCTTCTCAATTCTCTTGGAACTAACCCGAACTACACCAATTTCCTTCCGTAGAATTCAAAACAACTCTAGGGTTCGTAATTTTCCTCTATTTTTCTATCCGAATTTTTTTTTTTTTTGGTCTTGGTTGTTGCTCTTGATCACGTTTTTCTTTCTTTTCTTTTCTCTTCTTTTTTTTTGTCGTGATTTTTACTCTTTTTTTTTTTTTTTATAACAATCGCCTACTTGATATTACGCTATCAAAAGACAATCAATACTACGAAATTGAATACGATAATTGATATGAACGATTGGAGTTAGGGTTTTTGATATTACCTTCCTCAACTGAACTTGATGTTTTGACAAACCTAAGCTCTGATACCAAACTGATACGAACCACGCCAAACCGTGACGAAACCCCATACCAATACATTTCGGAAATTCGTTACCTAAGACACCTAAACACCTAAAGTGGAAACTGTGACCCGTTGTCTATAAGCGAGACAAGAACCTTGGTATAAAATGAAGACGCCACAATCGGGATGAAAGACCGATTGATAAGTCGGGATGAACGCCACAGAAATTAATCCGATAAGTTCGATTTAGTTCTTGAAGAACCAAGAGAGGTGCCTCTCAAAAGTGTTTAATGTTCAAAGATGTAAATTCTATGTTGTTCTAAACCCTAGGAGTTTTTTATACTAGGGTTACAATTCGTGAAAAACAAGTCCAAAACGACACAGCTTAGATAAGTTGCATAAAAACACGAAAACTGAACAAGCTGGCCGGCAGGGATACACGGCCGTGTAACACGACCGTGTACTTTGGCCGTGTACTTTTCTGTGCACATTCTGGTCACATACACGACCATGTACTTCTGGTCGTGTAACTTTCTATGGATTTGCTTGTCTCCATACACGATCGTGCCTTTTAGCCGTGTATCTAACCGTGTATGATTCTGTGCAATCTTGGAATTCCTACACGACCGTGCCTTGAACATACACACCCTCTTCAAACCCGTGTCCGGTGTGACTTGTATAAAAGCAAGGGTCTTCCTATGGTTGTTCCAATCCGTTCCAACTTCATAGATTTCTCCAATCCTTTCCGGCTTCATAGACAACCTTTATCAACCCGTTAAGTGCTTCCTTGAATCGTTTCGCTTGATTTCTTGTGATCGATCTAGGCGGCACTTCAAGAAGATCCACATTTCTTCTTCCGGCTTGGCTCTCATCATGGATCTCATCAGAATGGAACAAATTCACGAGACGGTAGAGAAAAGATTAGAACAATCCAAAAATGTATTCCAAGGGCGTAAGAGGGAGAGTCGTTTTAGGAGAGTACCGAGGGGTGGAGATGAAATGTCGGATGATTGACTTTGATGAGCCTTCTGTCGGGAGTTATAGAGGATATAGTGGTCGGAATAGAGGAACTAGAGATTGGGAAGATAGAGGAGATAGGAATAGAGAGGATGATCAATTGAGTAGCATAAAGATGAAGATTCCTCCTTTCTAAGGGAAGAATGATCCCGAGGCGTATTTAGAGTGGGAGAAGAAGGTAGAGATGGTGTTTGATTGTCACAACTATAGTGGGAGAAAGAAAGTAAAACTTGCTGCCATTGAGTTTTCGGATTATGCTATAGTGTGGTGGGATCAACTAATGTTGAATAGGAGAAGGAGTGGCGAGCCACCTATTGAGTCTTGGGAAGAGATGAAAAGAGTGATGAGAAGCGGTTTGTGCCTATGTATTACTATCGTGAATTGCACAACAAGTTGCAAACTCTGAGGCAGGGAAGCCGAAGTGTAGATGAGTATTTCAAGGAGATGGAAGTCACTATGATTAGGGCGAATGTAGAGGAGGATAGAGAGGCTACAATGGCTAGGTTTCTTACGGGGTTGAATAGAGAAATCCAAAATGTGGTTGAATTGCAACATTATGTAGAATTGGAGGATATGGTTCACATGGCTATAAAGGTTGAGAACCAGCACAAGAGGAGAGGTAGTAGTAATGTACGGTTGCAATAGGGTAATGGTTCATCCACTTGGAAGACTAATCAATGGAAGAAAGAAGAAAAGCCTTTACCCACCAAACTAAAAGGGGAGCTGAGACAAGCAGGTTCTACTCCTGGTAATCAAGGTAACCCTGAATCTTCTACTTCTAGAAATCGTGACATTAGATGTTTTAAATGTCAAGGCAGAGGCCATATTGCTAGTCAATGTCCAAATAGGCATGTGATGATTTTGCGTGATGATGGTGAGTATGAGACTTAGGGAGATAGTGAAGAAGATGATATGCCTCCATTAGAGGATGCTAGTGATGATGAGGAGCCTGCAATGGGAAGGCTAGTGGCAGTAGTGAAGCGAGCTTTGAATGTGTAGGTGAAGGAAGAAGAGGAGGTGCAAAGAGAGAATATATTTCATACTAGATGTTATCTAGGAGATCACATTTGTAGTTTGATCATTGATGGAGGGAGTTGCCCCAATGTAGTGAGTAACTTTATTGTTGAGAGGTTGGGGCTCAAAACTGTTAGACACCCTAGTCCATATAAATTGCAATGGTTTGAATGATAGTGGAGAGACTAAGGCGAATAAGCAAGCATTGATTGGTTTTCGCATTGGTAGGTATGAGGATGAGGTGTTATGTGATGTAGTGTCAATGCAAGCATGTCATGTGTTGTTAGGGAGGCCGTGGCAATTTGATAGGAAGGTTGTTCATGATGGCTTTTCTAACAAGTATACGCTTGTTCACCAAGGGAAAAGCTTTAATCTTAAACCGTTAACACCCAAACAAGTGTATGAGGACTAGTTGCAGCTACAACAGTCTTTTGCAAAACATAAGGTGAGTGAAAAGCAGAGTGAGAGTGAGAGAGCAAAAGACAATGAGAAGAAAAAGGAATATAAGAGTCAAGATCAAAAGGAAAAGGAGAAGAAGGCTGGAAAGAGTGTGAGAGGCTAAGTTGAAGGGGGATCAACTTTGGTGGTGAGTGAAAAGGAGAGGGTAGCCTTGCAAAAGGAGAGTTGTGTGGCAAGAGCGAGTGTAGTGTGGAGAGCGTTAGTGAGGAAGCAACCTATGTTGTTGCTGGTTTTTAAGGAAACATGTTTGACTACTAACGACTTATCTAACTCCTTGCCTAGTGTGGTTGTGTCTCTTGTGCAGGACTTTGAAGATGTCTTCCCTGAAGAGATTCCAAAGGGATTACCTCCTATTCGTGGTATTGAGCACCAGATTGACCTTGTAACTGGAGCATCGATTCCAAACAAACCAGCTTATAGGAGCAATTCGAAGCAGACAAAGGAACTCCAAAGGCAGGTCGATGAACTAATGGAGAAGGGGTACATGAGAGAGAGCATGAGTCCATGTGCAGTGCCTATGATTTTGGTGCCTAAGAAGGATAGGACATGGAGAATGTGTGTTGCCTGCCGCGCCATCAACAACATTACGATAAGGTATCGTCATCCCATTCCTCGCTTAGATGATATGTTAGACGAGTTACATGGGTCTAGTGTCTTTTCCAAAATTGATTTGAAAAGTGGATATCACCAAATTAGAATGAAAGAAGGTGATGAATAGAAAACTGCTTTTAAGACAAAATATGGATTGTATGAGTGGTTAGTAATGCCTTTCGGTTTAACTAATGCACCTAATACTTTTATGAGACTTATGAACCATGTTTTTGAGGACTTTTATTGGTAAATTTGTGGTTTTCTATTTTGATGATATTCTTATTTACAACAAGAGTTTGGAAGATCATATGTCTCACTTGAGGGATGTTTTAGAAGTGCTTCAAAAGGAACAGTTATATGCTAACCTCAAGAAGTGCACTTTTTGCACAGACAAACTTGTGTTTCTTGGCTTTGTTGTTAGTGCACAGGGAATACAGGTTGATGAAGAAAAGGTTAGTGCGATCCAAGAATGGCCTAGTCCAACCAATGTAAGTCATGTGTGGAGTTTCAATGGACTAGCGAGCTTGTACAGGAGAATTGTGAAGGATTTCAGCACCATTGCAGCACCACTTACTGAGGTAATTAAGAAGAACGTGGGGTTCAGATAGGAAGAGCACAAGAGAAGGCCTTTCAGACGCTTAAACATAAGCTGACTCAGGCGCCGTTACTTGCTTTACCTAACTTTGCTAAAATGTTTAAAATTGAGTGTGATGCTTCAGGATTAGGTATTGGAGCAGTGCTTATGCAGGAGAGAAGACCGATTGCATTCTTTAGCGAGAAGCTAAGTGGGGCAACCTTGAATTACCCTACTTACGACAAGGAGCTATATGCATTGGTTCTAGCCTTAGAGATGTGGCAACATTACCTTTGGCTGAAAGAGTTCGTGATCCACACTGATCATGAATCCTTAAAGTACTTGAAGGGGCAACACAAGCTGAATAAAAGGCATGCTCGTTGGGTGGAGTTCATCGAAACACTTCCATATGTTATCCACTACAAGCAAGGTAAAGAGAATGTCATTGCTGATGCACTATCTAGAAGGTATACTCTTATCTCTACTCTTAGTTCTAGATTGCTTGGTTTTGAGCACATTAAGGAGTTATATGCTGCTGATCGAGATTTTTGTGAGGAGTATGTGTATTGTGAGAAGAGTGGACATGGAAAATTTTATAAAACATGAAGGATTCTTGTTTAGGGAGAGTAAACTGTGCATTCCAATTTGTTCCTTAAGAGAATTACTAGTGAGGGAGTCTCATGGAGGAGGGTTAATGGGACACTTTGGCATAGCTAAAACATTAGGGGTATTGCAGAAACACTTCTATTGGCCTCACATGAAACGAGATGTTGAGAGGATTTGTGAGCGATGTGTCACGTGTAGGTAAGCGAAATCTAGAGTCCAACCTCAAGGGCTTTACACCCCACTTCCCATTCCTCATGAGCCGTGGGTAGATATTTCTATGGACTTTGTGTTAGGATTACCCAGGTCTAGACATGGTCGGGATTTTATTTTTGTAGTTGTTGATAGATTCTCTAAAATGGCACATTTCATTCCTTGTCACAAAACGGATGATGCTTGTAATATTGCTAATTTATTCTTTAGGGAAGTTGTGCGATTGCATGGTATGCCTAGAACAATTGTATCAGATAGGGATGCTAAGTTCTTAAGCTACTTTTGGAAGGGCCTTGTGGGCTAAGTTAAGATACTTATCATCCACAGACTGACGGTCAAACTGAGGTAGTGAATTGAACTTTATCTACTTTGTTGAGGGCTGTAATTAAAAAGAATATTAAGAGTTGGGAGGATTGTTTGCTGCATGTTGAATTTGCTTATAACCGTATAGTGCATTCTGCTACAAAATTTTCTCCTTTTGAAATTGTGTATGGTTTTAATCCACTAACTCCTTTGGATTTATCACCTTTGCCTATTTCTGAGTATGTTAATTTAGATGGTACGAAGAAGGCCGAATTTGTTAAACAGATCCACGAGAAGGCAAGGCTGAACATTGAGCGATGAACAGAGCAGTATGTGAAACAAGCCAACAAGGGTCGTCGACAAGCTATTTTTGAACCTGGAGATTGGGTTTGGGTTCACATGCGCAAAGAGCGGTTTCCCATGCAGCGTCGATCTAAACTACTTCATAGAGGCGATGGACCATTTCAAGTTCTTGAGCGCATCAACGACAATGCATACAAGATAGATTTTGCCTGGTGAGTATCAAGTAAGTGCCACATTTAATGTTACTGATCTGAGTCCTTTTGATGTAGGTGATGATTTGAGGACAAATCCTTTTCAAGAGGAGGGGAATGATGAGAGTCAAGCTGGAAGAAGGAATGTGGATCCTCTTGAAGTGCCGCCTGGAATGATCACATGAAGTCGAGCGAAACGACTCAAGGAAGCACTTAACGGGTTGATAAAGGATGTCCATGAAGCCGGAAAGGATTGGATCAATCATGAAGTTGGAACGGATTGGAACAACCATGGGAAGACCTTTGCTCTTATACAAGTCACACCGGACACGGGTTGAAGAGGGCGTGTACTTTCAAGGCACGGCCGTGTAGGAATTCCAAGATTGCACAGAATCATACACGGCTAGACATACGGCTAAAAGGCACGGCCGTGTATGGAGACAAGCAAATCTACAGAAAGATACACGACCAGAAGTACACGGTCGTGTATGTGACCGGAATGTGCACAGAAAAGTACATGGCCAAAGTACACGGTCGTGTACACTGCCGTATATCCCTTGCCGGCCAGCTTGTTATGTTTTCGTGTTTTTACGCAACTTATCTAAGCTACGTCGTTTTGGACTTGTTTTTCATGAATTGTAACCCTAGTATAAAAGCTCCTAGGGTTTAGAACAACGTAGAATTTACATCTTTGAACATTAAACACTTTTGAGAGGCACCTCTCTTGATTCTTCAAGAACTAAATCGAACTTATCGGATTAATTTCTGTGGCGTTCATCCCGACTTATCAATCGGTCTTTCATCCCGATTGTGGCGTCTTCATTTTATACCAAGGTTCTTGTCTCGCTTATAGACAACAGGTCGCGGTTTCCACTTTAGGTGTTTGGGTGTCTTAGGCAACGAATTCCGAACGTATTGGTATTGGGTTTCGTCATGGGTTGGCGTGGTTCGTATCAATGCCATTGAGGAGGATTGTGACAGGATTTGATTAAGGTTTTATCAATTATTTGTATGTATATGCTTTTATCAAATTAAAGCATATCGGTAAGTAACTAATCACATCTATTTTATTTATAATGGATTGGGATAGAAATTTAATTGCTTAAATAATTTGCATAGGATATGTTCTAAAAAATGATACCACTATGTATGCTCTTTTTAATATTAAAGTAATATATTCATTTATATCTAAGATTGTAGTAGGAAATTTGAGCTTATTAGTAAAGTACTTACAACTACCTTTGAGAATAAGACTCCTTCTAGAAATATAATGGCAACAAAAAAGATAATTGAATCATGTCCAATCAAAATTCTAGGATACCTAGTAAACATAAACATATTGTGATACCCGTGCTCAATTATGAAATAATCTTAGGAATGAATTGGATGTCTAGAGTCCATGCTATGGTAAGTTGCTAGAAAAAGGAAGTAACCTTCAATACCATAGATGGAAACTGGGCAACTTTTGAAGGGGAACTAGCTCATTCAAGTCAACAATTGAACCATGTGGAAATGATTACTAAAGATAAACACCAAGAAATAATTAGATGTTTAGTCTATGCTTTTAAGGAGAGGAAAGATGATCCTATGCTTGAAAATATAAAGGTGGTTAAAGAATTCTCAGATTTATTTCTTGAAAAATTACTTGGATTACCACTTGAAAAGAAGATAGACTTTACTATTGACTTGATTCTAAGAGCTGAACCTATTTCTAAGGCACCATATAAGATGGCACCTATTAAGTTAAGAGAATTGAAAACTTAATTATAAGAACTATTGGATCAAGGATTAATAAAACCTAATGCTTCACGTTAGGGAGCCCCTATTGTGTTTGCTAGGAAGAAAGATGGTTCTTTGAGACTTTGCATTGATTACCGTGATTTAAATAAGGTTACATTTAAATATAAGTATCTACTTCCTCACATTAATGAATTGTTTGATCAATTCTAAGAAGCAAGCATATTCTCTCAAGTAAAATTAAGATTAGGGTATCATCAACTAAGAATTAAATCAGAAGACATACCCAAAACTGCTTTTCGCACTAAGTATAGTCATTATAAGTTCTTAATGATGAGCTTTGGATTGACTAATGCACCTATTGCATTTATGGATTTGATGAACCGAGTGTTTCACTCATTATTAGATAAGTGTGTTATTGTTTTTATTGATGATATCTTAGTCTATTCCCTAACACTAAAACAATAAAAGGAACATTTGAGACTGGTATTGAAAATCTCGAGGGATCATAAGCTATATGCTAAATTGTTAGAATGTAAGTTTTGGTTAAGAGAAATTTCTTTTTTAGGCTACAGTGTCTAAAGAAGGAATTTCTATGGATTCAGAGAGGATTAAGCCATTGTTGAATGGAAAAGGCCTAAAACAGTAACTAAAGTAAGTTTCCTAGGTTTAGCTAGATAATACTGGAAATTTGTTAGGGATTTTTCAAAGATCGTTAGACCTCTTACTCAGTTAACTTGTAAAAATGAAAAGTTTGTTTGGACTGACTAGAGGGAAAGAAGTTTGCAAGAGTTGAAATAGTGTTTGGTTACTACTCCTATACAAACCTTACCTGATAGTAATAAATCTTTTATTATCTAAAGTGATGCATCTTAAAATGGGTTAAGATGTCTATTGATGCAAAGTCGCAAAGTAACCGCATATGCCTTGTGACAATTGAGTCGTCATGAAGAAAATTACCCCACACAAGACCTGGAATTAACCCTTTAGTGTTTGCTCTCAAAATTTGGTGAATCTACTTATATGATTAGAGGTGTGAGATTTATATTGACCATAAGAGTCTCAATATTTGTTCACCTAAAAGGAATTAAATATAAGGCAAAGACGTTGGTTAGAATTAATTAAGGATTATGATTTAGGGATCAATTACTGCCTTGAAAAGGTGAATGCAATTGCTGATGCATGAAGTAGGAAAAATTATACTGAAATTGCATTAAGGAATTTAAGCATATGAATTTGGAAATGATCTTACATGATCCAAATACTAAAGTAGCAAACTTAATTGATGAACCTACTTTGATGAACTGAATCAAAGAAGCTTAAGAGAAGGATCTAGTGATTCAGATGATCAAACAACAAAGTCAAGAAGTGAAATATGATGATTTTGAGATTCATGCTAATGGATCTTAATGATAAAAAGGGAGATTATGTGTGCCTAATGATATAGGGTTAAGAAAGAAAATCATGTAAAAGATACATCAATTAGGTTACACTATACATGCTAGAAGAACTAAGATGTACTAAGATATGAAAAGGATTTTTTTATGGGAAGGAATCAAAAGAAATATAGCTGAGTAAGTATGTAGCCTAATGTGAAACATGCTAATGAATTAAGGCTGAGCATCAGAGACTGGAGGATTACTATAACCTTTACCTATCCTTGAATGGAAATGGGATCAAATTTCTATGGATTTCGTAAGTAGATTACCAAGGGCTTCATGTGGTTTTACATCTTCCATTAGTGGAATTTGCTTACAATAATAGTTATCATTCAACCATACAAATACCTCCATATGAAGTATTGTATGGTAGAAGATGTCAATCCCCTTTATATTGGAATGACATTTAGAAGATTGTTATGGCACTAGAACTTATACAAGAGACAATAGCAAGGATAGCTATTATTAAACAAAAGATGAAAGAATTCTAGGATAGACAAAAAAAGCTAGGCTAATGAAAAATGAAGACCTTTGGAATTCACTTTAGGTGATCATGTCTACCTATGAGGATAAGTTCGATTAAAAGCACTCATTGAGTGAAAACACAAGGAAAAACTTAGTTGTAGATATATTGGACCTTACTTGAGAGAACTGAAAATCTAGCTTATTGATTATCATTACCCCTAAGTTTGTTAGGAATACACAATGTACTTGATGTTTCTATATTATAGAAATATCTCTCCAATTCAGATACAAATCATAGAGAAAAAGCCACTTGAACTTAAAGAAAATCTAACTTATGAAGAACATCCAGTAAAGATATTGGATTAGAAAATTTAAAGTTAAGACAAAGGAGATCCATTGCATGAAGGTATAATAGGGACATCATGATCAAATAGAAGCTACATGAGTCATTCAAAGAACTAGGTATGAATTCAAGTTTTGAGGACAAAACTTTTCTTAAGGGGGAGAGAGAATGTAACTCCCTAAAATTACAATTTACATAATTTTATCAAAAAGACCTTACATAGAAAGATACGCTTAGGATATAACTCTAAATAAACTTGAGATCAATCCAAAAGCTAGAGATGAGTTTGATATACTATAAGTTGACCTAAGTCAACTTAGTCAAATTAAAAAGTCAATTAGAGTAAACTAGCTCAACCTAACTTAGTAGCTTATGTCTTCCATTTGACATCCCTAAGAAGACTTAAGTAGACTTATGGTATTTGAGTTAAGACCTGATATGAATTAGGATAGACTTAGAAGATAAGACATTAAATATTTAATGATATCCTTTTCCCAATGAAATTAATGGATTTGACTTAGTGAAATTTCAGAAGGGAAAAAACCCTGAACTGTATTGATTTCCACAAACTCCTTGCTTGAAGGTTTAAAACTTAATCTCAAGATGATATTTAGTAGCTTAAACTCGAATTTGAAACAAATTTTATCTATATGACCAATACTCAACCCCAAGTTTTTTCCTTGAATATTTTGGATCTAAAAATTCGAACATGGTTAATTTAAGTCTATTCTAATTTGACCAAAAGTTAACTTTTGATAGGTAATTAATGATTCAAGAAAACTTGCTTTATCTTTAAATCATTTCTATTCTAAAAAACCTTCAAAACTTACCTTTAATAAAAAGGATTAACCTCATAAAACCAATTAGCAAGAAAATAATTCCAAATAATAACAAATCCACATAAATGTACTTGAAATAAAAATTTCCCTAAATTTAAAAATAGAAAAACCTTTTAAATAAAGTTTGAAACCCCCCTTAACCCAATTTATTTAAACAAAATTTTTCCCCAAATTCAATTTAAAATAAAAATTTACTTAACAAAAAAAAAAATAAAGGGAAATTCAAAAAATTTTTTTAAAATTTTTTGAATGATTTAAACCGTAAGTGTAATTTTTTTAAAAAACCTTTATTTTTCAAACCCTACCTACCTATAAACCCCTTTTTTATCTTCTTTAAAAACTTATCCTATCTTATAAAATTTTTTCAGTTTAAAAACCTAAAAAAGCATAGAAAGGGTATAGAGGGCTGATCCAAAAAGAAAAAAGGCGTGTTTTTTTTTTTTTCCCCAATTTCAATCATCATCTTTCCTTATCTCACCCCCCAAAACGCATCAAAAACTTTTCCTACCCAAATCTTACCCCCTTTAAAAACCCAAGAAAATGATTTTAAAATTGACATAAAAATAATGAAAAAAGGGACAAGCTAAATGGATGCAAAAATCTTAAATTCACATGTGTTAATCCCATTTTCACCTATCATGTCTTCTTTTTTAAAATTACCAAAAAAAAAAGGCCCAAATATTAAAACACCAAAAGACTTTAATAAGTTTGGGGGTTAAAAGGGATGTTGAACTTTAAAATTTAAGGGGAAAAATTTTAATTTTTTCAATTTTTTAGTTTTAAAGTTAAAAAAAGGGGAAAAAAAGGTGAAACGAATGTTTAAGTTTGCAGAAGCTTTTCAAAGAACAACGAATTTTCCCCAAAAGGGGAACAAGGAGACAGAAGCTTGTTCAAACCCTTTTCCAAAAGTGTATAAAAACATTTTTGTTTACAAAAGGGTTTTTTTCAAAGTTTTTGTATGTATCCGTAGTTATCTTTTAACCCCTTTCAGGAATTTTAAAATTTTTCATAACGGAGGACATTAACAGGTTTGCTTCAGAAGCACTTTCAAACCTTTCAATTTTTTTACGAATTTTTCCAATTACATTCTAAATTTTAATCGATATTTTTAAAATAAATTTAAGGCTTACTCCACGTGTAAGTTTTTTTTTGGGAACTATTGATGTTTTTACTAAAGTTGGATTTTAAAAAAGGGTTTTTTTTTTTTTTACAAAATTTTTAAAACAAGATTTTTTTCAAAAATTTCTTTTAATAAATGAGATCAAATAAGATTTAAAAATTTTATCAAATTTAAAAATTTTGGTTTTTTGTATATTTTTTGGGTGATCCAATATTACAAAGATAAGGGGATAAGGATTTTTTTAAAAATTAAGTTGGTTCCACAATGTGAGGGATAGTTTCAAAACTTATCCAAGAGAAATTTTTCCAAAGAAGATCTCGGCAAACAAAATTAAAAAAGTTTTCCTTATCAAGAAATCACAATGAAAGATTTCCTCCAACAGACCAAAAACTTTTTTTGAATTAAAATTAAAAAAAAAATTTAAAAATTATCACGGGAAATGGGGGCCATTTGTTTTCCCCCCCATAAAAAAAGGTTTTAAAATTTTTAAAAATAAAAAAGTGTGGAAAATTTTTGTTTAAAACAAAAAAGAAAACATTGTTAAAAAGAAAAACGACACACGAGAAAAAAAAAACTCATACATTTCAAGAAAAAATTTTCTTTTACTTAACATGTGACTAGGGAAAAAACTATATTCCCCTTATGTTTTTGAAACTCCTTTCGTGAATAAGGAATTGTTTTTTTGTTTCATAAAATTAGTTAAAAGGGGGTTTCCCTTAGTGAAAAGCTGAAAAATCAATAGGGGAATTCCCCCTTTAAGAGGCTTATGTTGAAATCTTTAATTTTTATATAGTGAAACACAACCGGTTGACAACCGGGCCCCCGGCTGGAGCTGGAAGAGAGACTAACGCTCGGGGGGGGAACCTCTAAAATACAACATTTCTATTCTTTTCTCTACTTTTATTTTTCTGCCCCATTATTGTTTTTCTTATTGTTTTCACGGTTTTTTTTTATCCCAAAGTTTTGGGTTTTTTTGGGGGAAAAAATAAATTTTAAAAATTTTTAACAATTCACCCCCCTCTTGATTAATCAAATTGGGCCAAAAATTGGTATTAGGGGGGAAAATTTTTTTTATTGTTTAAAAGGTTGAAAAAAAGTTTAATTAATTGATTTATTGATGGTAAAAACTTTAAATTTTGGAAATCTAGGAAAAAATTCCCCTTAAAGCAATGAATTTATAGGCGGGGTTTTTTATTGGAAAACAGTTTGGGAAACCCTTTAACGAATATTTAACCCTTTTCCCCGGTTCGGAGAAGAAAATTATTAAAAAAAAAACAAAGAAAAAAAAAAAATTTTTATGACAAAAATTTCCCCACAGGGGTTCTTTTAATATCACCCCGGGGGGCAAGTGGGAAAGGAATTTTGGGATATCCTATCGATACATATAAGGGGCTGATACCATCAAGGAAACAAGGGGTAAATGCTTTAATTCAAAAAAAAGGAATTTTTTTAATTTAAAAACCAAAAGAAAAATTCAAAGTGTTTTAAAAACGGTTTAAAAAACCCATCACAAATTTACTTCATCACATGAAAAAATTTTTCCAACCCCCGATTTTGTGGGGGAAAATTTGAGGATATTGAAAACCCACTTGGGGAGGGGAAAGAAAACTGCTAAAAAGCTCAAAAACCAAACCCAAATAAACCTCCCGTCAATTAGAGAAAAGCTCATGGGAAAAATGATTTAAATAAAACCCCCACGCAAAAAGGGGAAGACGGTCCCCAAAAAATTGCATTTAAAGTAAGGGAAAAAAAAGAAAATGAAACAAAAACATGATACGAAAATAGAAAGAAGGGACATCAACTTCAGCACAAAACTCAACGGCCCCCAAGAAGAAAAAAAAGGGAAGAATTTAAAAATTTTTTGAAAATACTGAAAAAAAGCAAATATCAGAAAAGCGTACAAGGAGAAAGAAAAAAAGAAAAAAAAGGGGATCAATGTTAAAAAAAATCCCAAAAAGCTAGGACCCATAAAAAAAAACCCCCCAAAACACTGAAAAAAAAAAGGGAAAAATTAAAAAAAAAAAACCCGGCCCCAATGCTAGCAAGGGGGATTTTTTTTAAAAGGGGGGATAAAAGAAAAAAAATTCGGGGGAAAATTTCAAAGAAGAAGGGGGGGGAAAGGGCAAATCTGTGTTTAATGGCAAAGTTCTAAAAAAACATTCTGAATCTAATAAAAAAGAAAAAAAAAACTAACAATCTAGAAGAAATGAGTAAGCAACAAAAAACACAAAAAAAAAAAAGGGTTTTTTATTTTTTTTTATTTTTTAATTTTAAAAAAAATTAAAAGGAAAAAAATAAAAAAAAAAAAAAAAATTTAAAAAAAATAAAAAAAAAAAAAACAAAAAAATTTTTTTTCCTTTTTTTTAAAATTTTTTATTTTAAAAAAAAATTAAATTTCCACCATCAAAATTTTAAAAAACCCCCTTTAAAATTTTGGAAAATTTTCCCTTAAATTAAAAAAAAGTAATTTTTAAGGGGTAAAATTAAATAAGGGGGTAAAAATTTTTATTCTTAAATTTTTTCCTTTTTTAAAGGAAATTTTTTTAAATATAAAAATTTTAAAACCAAATTTTAAATTTTTTTCATCAAAAAGGGTTTTAAAAAAGGAAAAAACCCCAAAAAAAAAAAAAAATTTTTTGCCCCCAAAAAAAAAAAAAAATTAAAATTAAAAAAAAAAAAAAACCCAAAAAATAAAAAACAAAAAAAAATTTTAAAAACCCCAAAAAAAAAACCAATTAAAAAACCCCAATTAAACCCCAAAGGGGGCCCCCTTTAAAAAGGTCAAAAAAAAAAAAAGGGAAAAAACCCCAAACCAAAAAATCTATAAAAAAAAAAGTTTTGGGGGAAAAAAACCGCAAAGCAGGGAAAAAAACCCCCTGAAAAAAAAAAAAAAAGTCACAAAAAAAAATTTTAAAACCCCAAAAAACCCAAACCAAAAAATAAAAAAAACCCCCCCAAAAAACCCCCAAAAACCCAAAAAAGGGGGCCCCCCCCCCCTTTTTTCCCAAAACCCCCAAAAACCCAAAACCTCCCCCAAAATTATAAACCCCAAACCCCCCCCAAAAACCACCCCCCAAAACCCCCTCTCCAAAAAAACAAAAAAACCCAAAACCCGAAAAAAAAAAAACCCCCCTTTTTTTTTCCCCCCCCCAAAAAATTGGAAAAACCCCCCCCCCAAACCAAAATTTCCCCCCCCGGCCCCCCCCCCAAAACCCCCCCCCCCCAAAAAAACCCCCCCCCCAAACCCAAAACCCCCACAAAAAACCAAAAAACAACACCCCAGAAAACCCCCCCCCCCCTTAATTTTTTTGCCCCCCCCAAAAAAAACCCAAAACCTGCCAAAATTTTTAAAAGGGCAATTAAAAAAAAAAGAAACCCCAGCTCAAAAAAAAAACCCCAAAAAAAATGAAAAAAACAAAGGGGCTTATTTTTTTAAAAATTTCCCCCAAAAAAACCGGGGTTTCAAAAGGATTAAAAATTTCCCTTTTTTTAAAAACTCCAAAAGAAAAGAATAAAATTTTTTGGGGTTTTGGGAAAAGGGGGAAAGGGGGAAATGATTTCAAAACAAAAAAAACCCTTTTTTAAAGAAAAAATTTTTTAATGAAAAATTTAAAGAAAAAGGGAATTAAATTTTAAAATATTTTAAAAAAAAATTTTCCCTTTTTAAAAAAATTGGGTTTTACTCCAAATTTTTTCCCCCTTTAAAAAAAAATGAATATCTTAAAAAAAGGTTTAAAAAAAAAAAATAATGTTATTAAAATTTTTTTAAAAAAGTTTATGTAAAAAAGGGTTTTATATGTTTTTTAAATTAAAAAAGAAAAAGCCAGTTTTAAAAAAAATGAAAAAAAAAGGGGTTTTTTTTAAAGGAAAAATTTGGGAAAAAGGAAATTTCTTTTAAATTTTTTAAAAAAACCAAATGAAATTTTTTAATGATTGTTTTTTTTTTAAATTTTTTTGAATGATCATGTTTTTTTCTTGGCATAAACGACTAGACACGTTAATTTTTTAAAAAAACCCAGAAAAATTATCTAAAAAGGGGGTTAATTTAAAAAAAATTTTTTAAGATAAATAATTTTAAAAAAAATTGAAATGTGGGGGCTTTTTTTTTAAAAAATAAAAAGGTTTCCCCCTTTTTTTAAAAAGTAAAAATGTAATCTCAACTAAGAGACCAAAAAGAATTATTGCATCCTTGAAAAATTTTTTGGAAACCCCAAAAAGAGTCAAAAACCCTGGGGAAACAAATATGGGGGTTTTTATTGGGGTTTTTTTATTTTTTTTGATACAAAAAGGGTTATATTCCTTTTTTACACAAAAGAGTTCCTTTTTATTCTTTTTTTAAAAAATTTTTCAAAACAAAATTTTTAAAAAGAAAAAAAGGGGTTTTTTCCCCCAAATTTTTTTTTTTGAACTGATCATGGAACAGAAAATTTTTTAAAACAAGTTTTTAAAAAATTTTTTGGGGAAAAAAACCTTTTTATCTTTATAATTTCTTTACCCCCCCCACCCCAACAAAAAAAAAGGGAAATGGAAAAAAAGAAAGAACTTTTTAAAAGATGACTAGATCTATGTTAAATGAGAGTGGAATTTTCTAAGAAAATTTTTTGGGGGGGGAAAAATTTTTTTACAGCTTTTTTAAAACATCATTAAAATTTTTAAAATTTCCCCCCCCAAAAAACATCAAAAATGTTAGAGATGTTTCGGGGGGAAAAAAAACCCAACGTTTCATTTTTTTTTATATCTTTGGGTCTAAATGCTTTGTGAAAAAAATCCAAATCAAAACCCCGGTAAGTTTTTAAGAAAGATCTGAAGAAGCTATTTTTTTTAGGGTTTATTTTTTAAAAAATCTGCTTATCGTGTTTTTAATAAGTTTTTTTAAAAAAAAATTTTTGAATCTTAAAATGTTAAAATTTTTTTTAGGGTTTTTAAAGGGGGGGGTTTATTTTTGATGAAGAAAAGGACTTCCCCAAATTTTAAAGCAAAATTTTTTTTTAGAACCTAAGTCAGGGGCAAAACCCCCTTTTTAACATTTTTAGGATTTTGACCCCCCGAACCTATTTCAGAGGCAAATACAGAAGGTACTTTAGAAGTTGTAAGATCTGAACAAGAGGCTTCTAAAGCTTGGAGGAATAAGTTTGCGCATCCTTTTGATCAAATAATAGGTGATATACAATCGGGTGTTAAAACAAGAGCTAAACTAAAAAATCTTGAAAATCATTTTGTGTTGTTATCTGAAATTGAACCTAGTAAGATTGAAGAAGCTTTGAATGATGCTAATTGGATTATATCTATGCAAGAAGAATTAAATCAATTTCAAAGAAACAATGTATGGAATTTAGTTCCTAGACTTAGAGGGAAGTCTATAATTGGAACTAAATGGGTGTTTAAAAATAAATTAGATGAAGACGGTAAAATTATAAGAAATAAAGCAAGATTAGTAGCTAAAGGTTATTCACATGAAGAAGGAATAGATTTTGATGAAACATATGCACCTATTGCTAGACTAGAAGCAATACGGTTAATGCTTGCATATGCATCTTATAAGGATTTTAAAGTTTTTCAAATGGATGTAAAAAGTGCATTTTTAAATAGTTTTATAAAGGAAGAAGTTTATGTGGAACAACCACCTGGTTTTGAAGATCCTTTCAAATCAGACTTTGTTTTTAAATTAAATAAAGCTCTATATGGTTTGAAACAAGCTCCAAGAGCTCGGTATGAAAGATTGAGTATGTTTTTTATCTCTAAAGGTTTTCATAGAGGAAAAGTTGACGCTACTTTATTCTTGAAAACTTTTGATAATGATATCTTAGTTGTATAAATATATCTAGATGATATTATCTTTGGATCTACTAAAGAATTGTTGTGTCAAGAATTTGCTGAGACCATGCAGGTAGAATTTGAAATGTCAATGATGGGAGAGTTAACATTCTTTTTGGGACTTCAAATAAAACAAACAAAGGAAGGAATTTTTGTTCATCAAGGAAAATACACAAAACAAATATTGAAGAAATTTGGATATGATGGATGCAAAAAGGTTACAACACCTATGAGTACTTCATCAAGGTTAGACTCTGACTTAAATGGAAAGAAGGTAAGTGAAAAACTTTATAGGAGTCTTATAGGTTCTTTATTGTATTTGACTGCATCTAGACCTGATATTTTGTTCAGTGTGTGTTTGTGTGCTAGATTTCAAGCTGCACCAACAGAAATTCATTTATCAGCTGTAAAGCGAATTTTCAAATATCTAGTTAATACTTCTAATTTAGGCATATGGTATCCTAGAAATCAGAATTTTGATCTAATAGGATATTCTGATGTAGATTATGCTGGATGTAAAATTGATAGAAAAAGCACATCTGGTACTTGTCAATTCCTAGGTGATAAATTAATTTCTTGGTCTTCTAAAAAACAAAATTCTGTTACTCTATCGACAGCTGAAGCTGAATATGTTTCTATTGGAAATTGCTGTGCACAAGTTTTATGGATAAAACAACAATTGAATGATTATGGAATAAATTTTAAAACTGTGCCAATTAAATGTGACAACACGAGTGCAATAAATTTGACAAAAAATCCAGTACATCATTCTAGGTCAAAGCATATAGAAATTAGACATCATTTTATTAGAGATCATGTGCATAATGGAGATATAAATATTGAATTTGTGTCAACCGATAATCAATTTGCAGATATTTTTACTAAACCTCTTGAAAAGGTAAAATTTGAATTTATTAGAAATGAATTAGGAATTTGTAACCCCTTTTGACATCCCCCCCCCCCCCCCCCCCCCCCCCCCCCCCCCCCGAAAATATTGAAAAATCTTTATTCATTTAAAATATTTTTTTCTTTTCATTCGTTTTCTTCCTTCTCTAATTCTCTTCCTTCGAAATCTGTTCTTTTTCTCTCTCTCTATTTTCCTTCTCTCTCATTGCAACTCCAATGGCGCCTAAATCTTCAGAACGCCTCAAACAAAAATCATTCAAAACAAAATCATCAAACAAGCCTTTAGTGATTCATGATGAATCTTCAAATTCTTCGGAAAAATATCAAGAACCTTCAATAGAGGAGAATCCGAGTTCCCCTGATTCCGAATCTATCATAGGTTCCAAGAAGATTTTCAAAAGAAAACGAGCTGCATCGTCTTCAAAAGGAAAAGAAAAGGCTACTCAAGAAACCTCTCCGCTCAAGAAAGCATCCAAGAAGCAAATGAAACAAGAGAATGTACCAAGTCCGAAACCCTCAAATTCAAAATCTCTTCGAAAGAAGAAAAATGAGGTGTGTTCTTTTAGTTTTGTGGATTTTAATTTCATTACTAGTAATGGATTTTACTGGAATGAACTGTTAGAACCCATAGGATGCATGGAACTTTGCTCTACTCAAGTTCTAGTTTATGGCAAGCGTGTCAAAGAATTTTATGGAAGTTTAAGTCTTGCGGCAGAGAATGTTTTAGTTTCCAGAGTATGTGATCAAGTCATTTCAATTTCTAGGGCAGATGTAATTAAATGTCTACATCTACATGATGTAAATGATGATGTAGAGATTACGAACATGCCTAGGAATGATCTGTTTGCTGCTATAAATGGAGGATTACAAATGGATTATGGAAAAGAAGCAATGATCATTGATTTCAAGTTGTTTCCTCGAATCATACATAAGATAATTGTTGAATGTCTATGTCCAAGGAAGGGCAGTTCTACTTCAATGTCCATAGAACATGCTCAAATTATCTATGCAATGATTAACAAAAAGAATGTGGACATGGCTTCTAGAGTCATTGATCAAATTTGGAGGAATAAAGAAAGTTTGGTATTTGGGAATATACTGATGCGATTATTTGTGTTTAAAGGGATAGTTTTGCCTACCAGCTCTTTTGAAACTATTAAGTTAAAAAGGATAGGTAAAGAAGTTTTTCATCACATGTCCATCTTTGTTAAGGATTGTTTATGGTATGCGAATGATGGTGCACATTTTGTCCATCGAAAGCATATGAAAAGAATAGTTTCTTTTGGAATATCTGTTCAAGAAGGAGGTTCAGAACCTAGTTCAGAACCTAGAATAGAGGTTGAAACAAATCATGGGAAGATATCATATGCTAATGAGGCTGGGAAGAGTGGAACAAAAGAAGTTATATCCAATGATGATCTGGAACAAATAAAGAATGTTGTTCGAGAAAGTTTGAAACATGAACTATCGGATTTCGTTAAGATAACTTTGAGAAATGAAGTTCTTCAAAAGTCTGATCTGAGGAGACTAGAATCAATGGAATCACAAGTCAAACAAACTTCTGATATTCTTTCTGATATCAAGAAAAATTATGAGGAAATGCTTACCGATCTCCATCACTATAGAATTCTCTATGATGAATTTAGTGCGAGAGTCAAACAAGATTTATCTAATAATGTGATTGCGTTTGATAAATTTGTCTCATAAGTGAGGAAGATTGGAGATTCAGTTACTAACTCCTTCAAGACTTTGGACTCCAAGACGGATAAAACCTCCCAATCTATCACAAGTCTTCATGGTGAAATCAAGCTCTTCTTATCCAACAAATTTCCAGATTATGTTCTCTCTGGCGCTCATATCATCGATTTGGATACTTCACTAGAGAAACCTTCATCAACCAAACATTCCACCACTCCCTCTACCTCTCGAGTCATAAGATCCAGAAAATCTTAGTTCTTTATCTTAAATTTTGCTTTCGAATCAAGTTGTAAAAGACTTCTTTTATATTTTATGCATCAATTAAGGGGGAGATATCCCTTTTGCTGTTAACAAAAAGGGGGAGAATGATTCTATTATGATCAATACTGCTTGCTGCTTATGAATGATTCTATATTGCTTATAAGTGCTTATGATCAATATGTTTATGCGTTTATAATGATTCTATTGTGCTTGAGATTCTGTTATAGGAATCTTGAGATTTTGTTACAGGAATATATGCTTAAACAAGAAAGTTGTGTATATTTTGATTATCTAATGGTGTTTTGTTATCATCAAAAAGGGGGAGAATGTTAATGTTAGGGGAGAATGTTAAGTTCTCTAATTTAGTTTTGAAGTTAACAAAAGAGGAATAATGTGTAACGAATGTTTAAGCTTGTCAGAAGCTGTTTCAGAAGATAGCAACGTAATTTTTCTAAAGTTGAACAAGGAGACAGAAGCTTGTTCAGAACCTTCAAAAGTGTTATAAAAACTATTTTTGTTCTGACAGAAGGTGTTTCAGAAGTTGTGTAGTGTATCCGTAGTTATCGTGTTAACCTTTCAAAAGCACTTTCAGAACCTTCATAACAGGAGGACAGTTGACAGGTTTGTTTTAGAACCTTCATAACAGGAAGACAGTTAACAGGTTTGCTTCAGAAGCACTTTAAGAACCTTTCATGTCTGTTATGAATTTTTCCAGATTACGTTCTAAATTTTATATTGATAGTTTTAATAAATTTCAAGGCCTAGCTCCACGTGTCAAGTATTTTTAGGTAACATACTTGATGTGTTTTAGTAAAGTTGGATTTTATATCAAGGGTTTTTTTTATTTACATAAAGTTTTGCAAGATTTTAATCAAAGATTTCATTTTATGATAAAGTGAGATCATATAAGATTTACAAGTTTTATCCAGATTTAAAGTTGGATTTTTGTACTATATTTTGGGAGATCCAGCAGTTACAAAGATAAGGATAAGAGATATGGTTGTTATATCAAGATATGGTTCCACAATGTAAGGGATATCTTTAACAAACTTGATCGAAGAGATATATCCAAAGAAGATCTCGGTCAAACTAATTATCCAAGCTTATCCTTATCAAGAATATCACGGAATGCAGATCTTCTCCAACAGATCCAACTTATTTTTGAATTGAAAATTCAAAAATAAATTCAAGATTATCACATGGAAAGTAGCCGTTATGTTTTCTCCATATATAAAGTGTTTAATTCAAATGAAAAAAGTGTGGAGAACGTTGATTAACAACAGAAAAAGAGAGAACGTTGTTGAAAGAAAAACGACACACGAGAAGAAAAGACTCATACATCTTCAAGCAAAAATCTTTACATATACATGTGATCTAGAGGAAATCTGATATTCCTCATTGATGTTGTTGAAACTCCTTTCGTGAATAAGGAATTGTTTGTTGTTTCATCACTGTAGTTGAGTGATTAGCTTAGTGAAGAAGCTAGAAAGACTCAACAGTGAGACTTTGCCTTGAAGAGGCTTATGTTGTATATCTTCAATTTGTTGATATAGTGAAACACAACTGGTATAGACAACCGGGATCCCGGCATGGAGCTGGAAGAGAGGACTGACGCTCGAGGCGGAACCTCTATAAATATCTGAGCATTCTATTCTTCTCTACTTTTATTTACTGCACATTATTGTTCTTCATTATTGTTATTCACGTGATTTTATTAGTCAAGAGTTTTAGTTGATTTGCGAAAAAGTGAAATTTTAAGTAATTAATCAATTCACCCCCCTCTTGATTAATCTAATTGGGACCAACAAGAACAATTTATTTTGGAAATAGTTATTCTTATCTATCTATGTTTAATTATTTAGATTTTAAAAAGGATTCCTAGTCTTTACTCAAGGATTATTATGATCCTTAAAAACAATGGTAAGGTAAGTACCAATGATGATTGCCACTTGTTTTGTGTTTGTAATAATAGTTGCACTTATAGTTGGAAAACTAACAAACCCATTTGTGTGCTTAATTTGGTTAATTTAATTTGATACAGAACCTCTACAAATATGCTTGAGAACCCCTTTAGATATTATGAACCCTCATAGCAGTAACATGAAAACCCTTGTAGTCAATTTGTTTCAATCCCTAAGATGGACTAAAATTAGGTTTCTCTTAGATTTTTTTTTTTTATCAAGAGATTAGAACAAAGGCTTGCTATAATCATAGAACACTCCACAAGAAAAAGGCAATCAACCTCTCTTGAATGTTCTTAAAGAATGTATTCCACACAAGAACATAAGGAATAAGCAATGCCTTTTTATAATTTCCAAAACAAAAACCAGACCCCCTTTCTAAAATTTAGCCAAGGAGTATTTATATGTCCTTTGACACAAAACCCTAATGAAAACACAAATTACCAAAAACACAAATTAACAAAACACGCTTAAAGAAAGCTGGTTCCATGTGAAATATAGGCTGGCGGCTTTGGTTTAACACCAGCTAACTTTTATTCCAATGCTGGCCAAAGGCCGAAGGCCTTCTTCTTCATGCCAGCGGCTTTCCACTCCACTCCGGTAGCCTTCAATCTCCAACACCGGCAGTCTTTCAAGCTCTAAAGTTGGCGGTCTTCTCAATGTTTGGAAACTCCTCTTTGTGATGTGCCTAAAACCAAGTTTAAGCACATGCAAAACCAATTTAAAAGACAATCATATAATGCCAATCAAACTAGCTTCCAATCACGTGAACTTCTTCTACTATTAAACTAATTCCACAAACCAATGTGATCAAGATTGAATGAACCAAATATGTTTAGCTCTAATACCAAAAGATGATGAGCCTAAAAGGGCGTTTAAGTACCTACAAATGAACCAATTTACAACTCCTAAAGGACAAGATCAAAATCAAATCAAAGTGAGATAAAATTGCATGAACCCTAATTGATGGAATATGATCCGAATGATAAAAATCAATGAGATTAAATCACAAAGATGATAATTCTCAATTGAATCACGTAATCAACTCAAGTTCCAAGAGAATTCCAATCACATGAATAATGGCGTCAATTCTCAAAATCTATAACCAATTCCACAACACCACATGATCAATATTGAAATGAACCAAGTATGTACAGCTCTGATACCAAATATGATGTGCTTAAAATCCAAAGCAATTTGTACACATTCCAATTGTTGAATCAACTATATAACTTCACAAATATGGTGCAACAATTGATGAACAATTCTCCAAAATAGTGTATACTAAATTAGATAAAGACCAATCCAATAACAACACAATTGATTCCAACTTACAATTAACTAATGGCATGACCTACAAATTGAATAAGTAACCCTAAATTGCATGTAACAAGAACAACATAAATTAACTAATTCCTTACTAGATATGACGCACTAGTTTGGAATTAGGATCAACTTGTAATTTGTTGATATTACTCACAACAAATCCAAGTCCACTTGCCACAATTTCACACTTGAAATTGATAAGAGCAAAATGCTTGTAAGAGGGTGTCTCTCACGGCATAAAAGTGTATATCTCAAATTATCAAAAAAGCTCCCTAAAACCCTACTTAAGCAAGTATTTATACTTACTCCCTTTAGGGTTAAAAGGTTCACAAAATTACAACTATGCCACTTTTAAGGTAGCCAGTTCTAAAGACAATTAAAAGCAAATAAAAGTATCTCAAAAGAAAATTACAACCTAAATGGTCGAAAGAACAATTACAAAATACAAAAATAATATAAATTCTCAAAGAGTCGATGCATCAAAGCGATGTCAATCACAGTGGGCCATTGGATGATAATCTGATGATGTCTCGTAGCGATCAACAAATGTAAGTCATTTGGTATCCTGTGTAGAAATATTATTGTAACTGTAAGATTATTACTCAAACATTTATTAGATAAAAGAAATAAGGTGAAATATGAGTGATTTGGATCATCATCTAAATCGAGTTTTTAAAACATCTAGGTTGCTCGAAAAATTCCCATCATCTCCTCGGGCCTCTAAAACATTTGCCCTTAAATCTAGAGGATCATTTCCGGAACTGAACTCAGATATCTCTGTTGGCCTGTTCTCCTAGTTACCAGATGTAATGGAAGTAGTTCTGATCTGCTCCTAAAATTGGTGCACCTTAGATGGAGTCATAAGCAATAGTACTATTCGAGACCCTCCCATACTGAACATATAGGTGTTTCTGAAACCATCATGTAACACCTTCCGATCAAACATCCAGGGTCTACCCAATAGCAAGTGGAACGCACACATAGGGATCACGTCACATAAAATCTCATCGTGATACTTCTACCCAACACTCACAAGCACCTTTGCCTTTAGCGTAACATGCATACTGCCTCGATTATCCAACCAATGTAAGTTATAAGGGCTAGCATGTAGACTAGTAGATAATTGTAATTTGTCTACTAGTGCAACAAATATAACATTCGTGCAACTACCACTATCAATGATGAGTACACAAAGGTTACCTTTGATCTTGCAAGAAGTGTGGAATATGTTCTCCCTCTATATGTCCCTAGCATTAGGAGATAAGGTCAGAGTCCTGCATAACACATTAATGGGTAAATACTGTTCACCTGTACCCTCCTCATGTGTTTCTATAATCTGATCATCATAGTACTCCTACAGTGCTATAAATAGATCTGTAGGCTCAACTTATTCCTTCTCATCCTCTCCAGCGCCCTCCATAACAGTCATAACCCTCTTATTTAGACACTATGCTGCCATATGCCTAAATCCCATGCATTTAAAGCGTTTGATTTGGTGTATCTTTCCACTAGTAGATCCTGGAACAATCTGCCTCATATCTAGTGCTATTACCTCTTTACCCCTCCCAGAGAGTATATTTTCCCTATCAATGCTAGGGGTAGCTCTGTCTACTGCCCTCATTGTCTCACCTACCGCCTTTGTCCCTCCTGATTGACCATCAACTGCCACGGGCCCGGTAGTAGTACTGTGCCTACTACTCGGAATCTTGAATAAGTTGGATGGCTTTTGCCACTCCACTTTCAAGGCCAACTGAATAGCCTCATCAAGTGTACTGTATCGCTACAACTTTACAACACACGTTATCTCATATTTCAGCCTTGAGACAAAGCATGTTAGGGTTTGTTTTGGAGGCTCGATTGACCCACATTTAATCATGAAGGTTTCAAATTCTTGCACATAATCATCAATCGTCTTGCCTCCCTGCCTCAATGTTTGTAGACGCATGAATTGTTCATGTCTATAGTTCTTAGGAATAAATCTTTTTCTCAGAACCTTCTTCATGTCCCTCCATGTCTGTATCTCAGCCTCCCCATCCCTATACCTACTGATAATCAGATTTTTCCACCATAAGGTAGCATATCCTATAAACTCAACAACAGCCAGTCAGACTTGGGTGTTATCATCGATCTCATAGCATTCAAAGAGACCTTCAACCTTATCCTCCTAGTCCAGATAATCATCGGTTGATCCCTTGCCATCAAAAGAAGGCATCTGCAGCTTCACATATTCCAATCCTCGAGGTGGCTTGAAATCCTTATTCGAGTAAGGATTAGCCCTAAAGTTGTCGTCCCTCTCTTCCCTGTACAGGTGATGTTCTCCCTTCATCCTTTTACCTAGATTTCCTTCTCCTACTACCCTTTCTCTCTGAAGGTTTTGTGGAGCTACCCGAGGTAGTGCCTAAAGGTTCACCATTAGTGGTTGTGGTAATGTCATCCTATCAATCCTAGTTGCCAAAGTAGCAACCATGGTAGTAAGATCTTGGAGTTGTTCTTCTAAAGTCCTCCTACTTGCAGTATTATGACCATGACCCCCACCAACTTGTGATGGGAAATTTTCCGGCACCGCCTATACCTTCAGAACTAGATTTAACTGATAATCTAAATTGCTTATATTTTACTTCATATATTTTTATCTAATAAATATTTGAGAAATAATCTTATAGGTACAATAATAATTCTTCATGGGATGCCAATATGTCCTACCTTAGTTGATGGCCACGGGACATCTTCAAATTTACAATCAAAGACCCGCTGCGATTGTTTCCATTTCGAAGCATTGGCTCATGAAGATTTATGATATTTTGTACTTTGTAATTGTTCTATGGACTATTTTATGTTGTATTTTCTTTTGGGACACTTTCATTTTGGTTGTAATTTCCATTTAGGACCGGCCACCTTAAAAGTGGCATAATTGTAATTTTGTGCATTTTCTAACCCTAAAGGGAGCAAGTATAAATATTTGCTTAAAGTAGGATTTGAAGAGGCCATTTTTTTTTTAGAATTAGAAATTCAATTTCACGTGAGAGGGTTAGGGCTTATTCCTAATTCAATTACTCTTATCAATTTCAAATCCCAATTTGAGGTTGTGGCGAGTGGCTTCAAGGTTAATATGTGAGTAATATCAAATTTACTTTGTTGCAATTTCCTTTTTCTCTCTAGTGAGTAATATCTAGGGTTGAATTGGTTGTTTATTGATCGAATTTGATTGCATTTGTAATCAAACTCTTGTTGCTTAATTGATTGGTTTTAGCCTTAGTTTTAACATTCAATTTAGCATCTTATTGGAACCGTGGGTCATTTTGTTGGGAAAGTGAATCACGGAATGGGATCTTATTGTTCTTGTGTGTAATTTACATGGAATTCTTGTGATTGTTGTTATATTGGAGAAGATTATCATTGTTGGATTGTTAATTGCAACTTTGAGCATTCGGATTTCATTAAATCTCCATTAGGGTTCACACAATTCATGATCCTATTGAATCGGTTTTTAATTGAGAATTGAAGTTGTTCCTTTGATTCATTTGCATGTGCTTAACCTTGGTTTTGAGCACATCATCTTTTGGTACCAGAGCTTGAGGTTTAAGAGGAGGGATTTTTCAATTGAAATTCGGAAGTTAGGGGTTTGTTGTGAAGCACCTTGATCCGAAATTTGTTGGTGTGAAATTGCATCTTGTTGTTGTGATTGTTGAATTTTGTTCTCTTGTTGATTAGTGGATATACAATCGGAGATTAGAACACTCTTGGATTCCTTGAGTTGATCGTGATTGATTAAGGGGGAGTGATCATTGTGATTATTTAAGGAAAGTGGAATTTCGAAAATTGATTTTGATATCTTCATCTTTGCTGTGAGTTATTTGTTTGAGGAAGAAGGGGATGTTCTTGAATTGAATTCCATAATTTGGGGTTCAAATAGTTGAAGCATTATTAATTAGTGTATGTTGTTTCCTTAACATTATGGAATTGGAAGGGTCATTTTCTTTTTTAGAAATGTTCAACTTACATGGAGAATTAGGAAACTATTTTGAATTCAAATCAATAATTAGTTATAGAGTTATTGTGTATTGATCACTTTAATTGCACATTAACTAGTTGGAATCAATTGCTTGCCATTTGGAGGAGTATCCATATTTGGTTCCATTTTGTTGTTGTTACCGTGGAGAAGAGTGCTACATATGGATTGTAAGAGTATACATGTGCCTTGAGTGAAGTTAAGTGAAGTTGTGTGTGTTTTTCTTTTGTAGTGGTTGTTGTGTAGCATTAGAAGTAATGTGATTGTGAGGCATACCCCTTTGCTTCAAATTGTCCTTGTGGTTTAATATACCAAGTCTACAACTATGTCGAATGATAACGTGAATGGGGGAATTAGCAATGAAGCCAATAGTCAGGTTGGTGGAGGTCAGGGTCATAATATTGCAGGTAGGAGGACTTTGGAAGAACAGCTTTAGGATCATACTACCATAGTTGCTACTTTGGCAACTAAGATTGACATAATGACATTACAACAACCACCAGTGGTAAACCTTCAAGCACCACCTCGGGTAACTCCACAGAGATAGAGTAGTGGGAGATGGAAATCTAAATAGAAGGATGGGTGAGGAACATCATCGATACAGGGAAGAAAGGGATGACAACTTTGGGGCTAATCCATATCAGCATAGGGATTTCAGGCCACCTCGGGGCTTGGAGTATGTGAAACTGCGTATGCCTTCTTATGATGGCAAGGGATCAACTGATGATTATTCGGATTGGGAGGACAAGGTTAAAGGTCTCTTTGAATCTTATGAGATCGATGATAATACCAGAGTCCGATTGGTTGCTGTCGAGTTTATAGGATATGCTGCACTATGGTGGAAGAATTTGATTATCAACAGGCGTAGGGATGGAGAGACTGAGATTTAGACATGGAGGGATATGAAAAGGGTGTTGAGAAAAAGATTCATTCTTGAGCACTACAAACAGGAACTGTTTATGCGACTGTAGACTTTGAGGCAGGGAGGCAAGACAATGGATGATTATGTGCAGGAATTTGAAACCCTCATGATTAGATGTGGTCCATCGAACCTCTAGAACAAACCATAGCATGCTTCGTCTCAAGCTTTAAATATAAAATAGCGTGTGTTGTTGAGCTGCAGTGCTATAGTACACTTGATGAGGCTATTCAGTTGGCCTTGAAAGTGGAGAGGCAAAGGAGGTCCAACTTGTTTAGGGCTCCGAGCAGTAGGCCCAATACTATTACCAGACCCATAGCAACTAACAGTCGGTTAGGGGGAACAAATGTAGTAGGTGAGGCAGTGAGAGCAGTGGATAAAACTACCCTAAACACTACTAGAGAAAATTTACCCACTGGGAAAGGTAAAGAGGTAATAGCACCAGATATGAGGCAGATTGTTCTCGGATCTACTAGTGGAAAGGCATGCCAGATCAAGTGCTTTAAATGCATGGGATTTGGGCATATGGTAGCATAATGTCCAAATAAGAGGGTGATGACTGTTATGGAGGGCACTAGGGAAGATGTTGAGGATGACAGGGAACAGACTGAGCCTACAGATTTACCAATAGCATTACAGGAGTATTATCATGACCAGATTGTAGAAACACATGAGGTGCGTATAGGTGAACAATATCTACCTATTAATGTGTTACATAGGGCTCTAACCACATCTCCTGATACTAGAGACATTCAAAGGGGGAACATATTCCACACCTCTTGCAGGATCAGAGGTAACCTTTGTGTACTCATCATCGATAGTGGTAGTTGCACAAATGTTATATCTGCTGCACTGGTAGACAAATTACATTTATCTACTATCCCACATCCTAGCCCTTATAACTTGCATTGGTTGGATAATCGAGGCAGTATGTATGTTACATTAAGGGTGAAGGTCCCTGTAAGTGTTGGGTAGAATTATCATGATGAGATCCTATGTGATGTAATTCCTATGCATGCATTCCATTTGCGCTTGGGTAGACCCTGGTCGTTTGATCAGCGGGTATTACATGATGGGTTTAGAAACACCTACATGTTCAGTATGGGCGAGTCTCGCATAATACTATCACCAATGACTCCATTTGAGGTACATCAGTTTCAAGAATAGATCAAAACTACTTCCACTACATTTGATAGCCGGGAGAGTAGGCCAATAGAGATATCAGGGTTCAATTCCAAAACAAATCCTCTAGATTTAAGGGTAAATCTTTCAGAAGCCCTAGGAGATGATGGGAAATTTTCCGGCACCGCCTATACGTTCAGAATTAGATTTGGCTAATGATCTAAATCACTTATATTTTACTTCATATCTTTTTATCTAATAAATATTTGAGAAATAATCTTATAGGTACAATAATAATTCTCCATGGGATGCCAATATGTCCTACCCTAGTTGATGGCCACGGGACATCTTCAGATTTACAATCAAAAACTCGCTACAATTGTTTCCATTTTGAAGCATTAGCTCATGAAGATTTATGATATTTTGTACTTTGTAATTGTTCTATGGACTATTTTATATTGTATTTTCTTTTGGGACACTTTCATTTTGATTGTAATTTCCATTTAGGACCGACTACCTTAAAAGTGGCATAATTATAATTTTGTGCATTTTCTAACCCTAAAGGGAGCAAGTATAAATACTTGCTTAAAGTAAGGTTTGAGAAGGCCATTTTTTTTCAGAATTAGAACTTCACTTTTATGTGAGAGGGTTAGGGCTTATTCCTAATTCAATTACTCTTATCAATTTCAAATCCCAATTTGAGATTATGGCGAGTGGTTCAAGGTTAATTTGTAAGTAATATCAAATTTACTTTGTTGCAATTTCCTTTTCTCTCTAGTGAGTAATATCTAAGGTTGAATTGGTTGTTTATTGACCGAATTTGATTGCATTTGTAATCAAATTCTTGTTGCTTAATTGATTGGTTTTAGCCTTAGTTTTAACCTTCAATTTAGCATCTTCTTAGAACCATTGGTCATTTTGTTGGGAAAGTGAATCACAAAATGGGATCTTATTGTTCTTGTGTGTAATTTACGTGGAATTCTTGTGATTGTTGTTATATTGGAGAAGATTATCATTGTTGGATTGTTAATTGCAACTTTGAGCATTCGGATTTCATTAAATCTCCATTAAGGTTCATGCAATTCATGATCCTATTGAATCGGTTTTTAATTAAGAATTGAAGTTGTTCCTTTGATTCATTTGCATGTGCTTAACCTTGGTTTTAAGCACATCAACTTGGCTATTGGCCTTATTTCCAATTCCTCCATTCAAACTTTTGTTAGACATGTTGTGATTTGAAGAAGTAGTCCTACAATTTACAGCACACTCCTTCAACAACACCAACCCACACGTTTTAACAACTACAATAATATAATAGCTCATGTCTCAAAAAGCTTTAAAGGCACAAGGAAATAATTTAGTACTCCAAGTAAGTTCAATAAATGAAGTACACACACACAACTATCTTCAAGTAGATAGAATTAAATTCAACTACAAGTGTTTAAGTAATTAGTTCAATTACTTTCACACTTTAATGACTTGTTTGAAATCAAACTCTACTACTCAAACTTCCTTTTTTTGCCACGGTTTCACACTATAAATAACCATAATGTGCAACACCTCAACACATAACTCCACCGCCACACTACTCCTCTTTTGCTCACGGCTCTACTCCAATTACGCCTCCAACACAATTGTCTATAATGTACACACCAAAAACCCACACCAAATGCACACAATCTTCACTAAATTTACAAAACACAACTCTATACACATACACCTTCAAGTCATGGTGCAAATGACCCTTCTAATCAACACACACAACATAACTCTAACAACTCAATATTCTCCTTTTTACACCGCACTTCACACACATACAACCATGGTGTAACAACCTTCCCAATACAACACACACAACACTTCACGTTGCAATCTATATCGCAATCCACATACAAGGGCAACAAACAATAATTCAAATAACTCCACTAAATGCAATCTTTTCCATAAAAGGTAAGATATTTCAAATTCAAACAACACTCCTTAATGTTACTCAATAACTACTTCAAGTTAATAGATGTTTGAATTCAAATGATTTCCTTTTTTTCCAAACAATGCAATATGAAAATTGCAAACACACTACTCAATTTCCAAAACAAACAAGCAAAGATCACACTTTTTCTTTCTTCACAAATTTAGATACTTCACAATTCTGAATTTGGTTCAAGAAATGCACTACTTCCTTCCTTACCCTTCATGGTGAATTCAACAATAAAGGAGCTACAACAAGACCTCAAATTCTATTTCAACATACAACAATTACAACTCCTCAACAACACATTTACGCAATTCAATCCTCAACACACATAATTTTGGATCAAAGTGAAGAACCTTAATTGATAATGAGGATCACAAAATCAACAAACACTAATCCCTTCTCTTAACTTGTGCTCTGATACCAAATAATGATGTGCCTAAAACCAAGATTAAGCACATGGAAAACTAATTTTAAAGACAAATAAACAATGTTAATCAAACTAGCTTCCAATCACATGAACAATGGTGTCAATTCTCAAAATCTATAACCAATTCCACAACACCACCTGATCAATATTGAAATGAACCAAATATGTGCAGCTCTAATACCAAATACGATGTGCCTAAAATCTAAAGCACAATGTACACTTTCCAATTGTTGAATCAACTATATAACTTCACATATATGGCGCAACAATTGATGAACAATTCTCCAAAATAGTGTGTACTAAATTAGATGAAAACCAATCCAATAACAACACAATTGATTCCAAGTTACAATTAACAAATGACATGACCGACAAATTGAATAAGGAACCCTAAATTGTGTATAACAAGAACAACATAAATTAACTAGTTCCTTACTAGATATGACGCATTAGTCTGGAATTAGGATCAGCTTGTAATTTGTTGATATTACTCACAACAAATCTAAGTCCACTCACCACAATGTCACACTTGAAATTGATAAGAGAAAAATGCTTGTAAGAGGGTGTCTCTCACGGCAAAAAAGTGTATATCTCAAATTATAAAAAAAGCTCCCTAAAACCCTACTTAAGCAAGTATTTATACTTGCTCCCTTTAGGGTTAAAAGATTCACAAAATTACAACTATGCCACTTTTAGGATAGCCGGTTCTAAAGACAATTACAAGCAATTGAAAGTATCCCAAAAGAAAATTACGACATAAATGGTCCAAAGAACAATTACAAAATACAAAAATAATATAAATCCTCAAAGAGCCGATGCATCAAAGCGATGTCAATCACAGCGAGCCATTAGATGATAATCTGATGATGTCACGTAACGATCAACAAATGTAAGTCATTTGGCATCCCATGAAGAAATATTATTGTACCTGTAAGATTATTAGTCAAACATTTATTAGATAAAATAAATAAGGTGAAATATGAGTGATTTGGATCATCATCCAAATCGATTCCTGAAAACATCTAAGTTGTCAAAAAAATTCCCATCAGGTGGTTAGTCCTAAAAGTAACAATTATAACTAGATAAAAGTGTCCCAAAAACTTACAACATAAATGTTTTAAAAAATACAAATAAAAATAGTCTTCAACATGTTGAGTCTTTAAATCAACTCGTCAGTCCAATTCATTGATGGAATATGATCCGAATGATAAAAATCAATGAGATTAAATCACAAAGATGATAATTCTTAATTGAATCACGTAATCAACTCTAGTTCTAAGAGAATTCCAATCAAAACATCAACAATAAAACCATGACCCCTCCTCACAACAAGGCCCTTCTACGTAAAACAATGTATAGTGAAATTGATTGCATTGACAAGTGACAAAAACCAATCAATGATATATAATGACAAAAGAGGATACAATTGACACCTAATTCAGATCAAAGATCTACCTTAATTAACCCTAGATATGACTCATTGATGTGCTCAAAACCAAGTCCAAGCACAATCAATTGAGTTAAAGAAAACAAATCACAACTCAAATACAAACCGGTCCAATTGGATGGCAATTTACGTAAACTCCTTTGGAAATTTGATGAAAACCAAAGATCAAATGATGCAATGACAATCCATATATGTAATCTTCACCATATAATAACAAGGATAATTGAAATCCACGTGAATCAAACCAAAAGGGATTGATCAAAACCATGACATCAACTTCCTCTTCAATTCCAATTCACGCCAACAATGAAATGATGTTGATTTCAAGTACTAAAGAACAATCAATCTTTAACAAAATAATTGTTCACAAATTGCGATCACAAATATGTCCAAGAAACTCCAAATCAACCCTAGATATGACTCACTAGAGATGAAATGAAAAACAACAAAGAAAGAAATTAATATGACTCACAATTTCCCCTTGTTGCACTCGCCACAATTCTAATTCTTGGGTTGAAATTGATAAGAGAATTAGAACTAGGATGAACCCTAATTCCCACACATTAAGTGTTTGTGTCTAATCTGCAAAATGGCCTCCTCAAACCCTACTATAAGCAAGTATTTATACTTGCTACTCCTAGGGTTAGAAAATGGTCACAAATTACAAGTTTGTCACTTTTAAGGTGACCAATCCTAAATGGAAATTACAATAAAATGAAACTGTCTCAAAAGAAAAATACAACATAAAATAGTCCATAGAACAATTACAAAGTACAAAAATATCATACGTCTTCATGAGCCAATCGCAGCGAGTCTTTGATTGTAAATTTGAAAATATCTCGTGTCCATCAACTAGTGTTAGACATATTAGCATCCCATGGAGAATTATTATTGTACCTGTAAGATTATTTCTCAAATAGTTATTAGAATATAGGACATAAAGTAAAAATATAAGCGATTTGGACCATCAGCCAAATCCAATTCTGAAAGCATAGGTGGTGCTAGAAAGTTTCTCATCATCTCCTCGGGCTTTTGAAAGATTTGCCCTCAAATCTAGAGGATCTTTTCCTAGACTGAAACCCAATGTTTGGAATTGCTTATTAGCTAAAAATCTAGAAGAACTATATGTGCTTCTGACTAGTTCCTAGAAAGAACGAACCTTAGACGAAGACAAAGGAGTCAATAAAATCCGAATACCATCCTTTTGAAGCGTGTTACGATTTGTTCTAGAGGTTCAACTGATCTACATCTGATCACTAGTGTCTCAAACTCCTGTACGTAGTCATCCACTGTTTTACCCCCCTATCTCAGTGTCTGGAGACGCATAAATAACTCATGCCTGTAGTGTTCCAGTACAAATCTCTTCCTCAAAACTCGTTTCATGTCTCTCCAAGTGTGTATTTCGGTCTCTCCATCCCTTTGCCTACTGATCACCATATTTTCCACCACATAGCGGCATACCCTATGAACTCTACAGCTGCAAGACATATCCTAGAGTCATCATCAATCTCATAACACTTGAAAAGACCCTCAACTTTGTCTTCTCAGTCTAAGTAATCATCGACGGAACCCCTACCATCAAATGAAGGCATTTGTAACTTCACATACTCTAATCCTCGAGGTGGTCTAAATTCCCTGTCTGGGTATGGATTAACCCAAAGTTATCATCACTATCTTCCCTAAGAGCATGACAATCTCCTTCTACTCTTCTCCCCAAATTCCTCTAACTGCCTCTTCTCTCTGGACATTCTGAGGAGCTACTCTAGGTGGTGCCTGAAGGTTTACCACAGGTGTTAGTGGCAATGTCATCCTATCAATCCTTGTTGCTAATGTAGCAACAATTGTGGTAAGGTCTTGAAGTTGTTCATCTAGAGTTCTTCCACTTGTATTTCGACAACTTGGTCTACCACCCACTTAGCTATTGGCCTCATTGCCAATGCCCCCATTCACACTATCATTTGACATGTTTGTGGATGCAATTTATTTGAAGTACAAATGTGATCTCAAATAATTGTAGCACACTCCCTTCACTTCACCACGTCACAATAACACCATACACACACTATTTACTTAGCACACAAATGTAATGCCATACACACACACCTTTTCTATACACGGTGCATAACAAATTCAATCACCACAACAATAATATTTCCCTACTCTTTTCAATCACGGTGCAACAACTTTTCCCAAATTCCATAAAACACTCACTTCACCAATAACTCCCACGGCAACAACAACAAAATGCACTCCACTTCCACGGCAATGATAACAAACGGCTATAACAAAAAATACACTCCACTTCCACAGCAATAATAACAAGATGTACTCTACTTTCCACAAGTTCTAACCATAACTCACAATAAAAGGTAGCTTAATTCAAATTCAAAATGAGATCATTAATTGCAATATTCCACAAATGGTAAGGAGCCACTCTCAAATTCAAATGAACACACAATTACTTCTATCACTTGATGTGTGTTTTGAAATTCAAATAACTTCCTTAACTCATACCTCAAATTTGGAAATTCAAGTTTGAAAATCACAAATGTTACTCCTCACTTCCGAAATTTCAACAAGAAAATTCATACTTCTTCAATTGATCACAAAGGATCAACACTTCTTCTCCTCACATTCTACCTCAAAGACACTTCACACTCACGGCCACTTCTCAAGGGAACCAAGAATGTTACAAGTCTCCAAGTATACAACAACAAAACAACAAGATAGCACTTCAACAACACAATTGAAATAACTCAACTCCACTTCACAATTCGGATCACAATATGAAGAACCCTAATTGAAAGTGAAGATCACGAAATCAACCAACACTAAATCCCTTCTCTTAACTTGTGCTCTGAGACCAAAAGATGATGTGCTCAAAACCAAGTCTAAGCACAGTCAAATGAGTCAAAGAAAACAAATCACAACTCAAATACAAACCAGTTTAATTGGATGACAATTTACGTGAACCCCTTTGGAAATTTGATGAAAACCAATGATCAAATGATGCAATGACAATCCATATATGTAATCTTCACCATATAATAACAAGGATAATTGAAATCTACATGAATCAAACCAAAAGGGATTGATCAAAACCATGACATCAACTTCCTCTTCAATTCCAATTCACGCCAACAATGAAATGATGTTGATTTCAAGTACTAAAGAACAATCAATCATTAACAAAATAATTGTTCACAAATTGCAATCACAAATATGTCCAAGAAACTCCAAATCAACCCTAGATATGACTCACTAGAGATGAAATGAAAAACAACAAAGAAAGAAATTGATATGACTCACAATTTCCCTTTGTTGCACTAGCCACAATTCTAATTCTTGGGTTGAAATTGATAAGAGAATTAGAACTTAGATGAACCCTAATTCCCACACGTTAAGTGTTTGTGTCTGATCTACAAAATGGCCTCCTCAAACCCTATTATAAGCAAGTATTTATACTTGCTAATCTAGGGTTAGAAAATGATCACAAATTACAAGTTTGCCACTTTTAGGGTGGCCGGTCCTAAATGGAAATTACAATAAAATGAAAATGTCCTAAAAGAAAAATACAACATAAAATAGTCCATAGAACAATTACAAAGTACAAAAAAAATCATAAGTCTTCATGAGCCAATGCTTCAAAATGGAAACAATCGCAGTGGGTCTTTCATTGTAAATCTGAAAATGTCTCGTGTCCATCAACTAGTGTTGGACATATTGGCATCCCATGGAGAATTATTATTGTACTTGTAAGATTATTTCTCAAATAATTATTAGAATATAGGACATAAATAAAAATATAAGCGATTTGGACCATCAGCCAATTCCAGTTCTGAAGGCATAGGTAGTGCCAGAAAATTTCTCATCACTCAGTAGTGATGAAAAGAAAAACACAATGTGGGGAATTGATATTACTCACAGTTCTCTATGTTGCAACTCGCCGCAATTCCAATTTTGGGATTGAAATTGATAAGAGCCAATGAAATTAGGAAGAACCCTAATCCCTCACATGAAAAGTGTTTGCTGTAAATGTCAACTCTCCCTCAAAACCCTACTTAAGCAAGTATTTATACTTGCTCCCTTTAGAGTTAAAAAGTCCAAAAAATTACAACTATGCCACTTTAGGGTAGTTGGTCCTAAAAGCACCTATTATAACCAAATAAAAGTGTTCCAAAAACTTACAATATAAATTATTCAAATAAATAAATTACAAGTAAAAATAGTCTTCAACATGTTAGTTCTTTAATAAGATTCGTCGACCCAGCTCATCGTCGGTTCGGGTCGGTCCATGGATAACCATAAGCTGAGTCTTAGTGAGTTTGTCCATTACCTTGTAAAGCTTGATAAGTGTACCTATTGGAATATACAATACATGAGTAATAGAAAAGAGGTTAGTAAATAAATAATTCCAGGGTCAATTTGCTCAAAATGGGTCCTCATTACCAAGATTTGAAATCCTTTAGCTCTTACCCTAATGATAGGTCTTGCCGGATTTTGATTCCTACCACAAAGGCATCACCTAGATAAAAAAGACTTAGATAAGCAACATTGAATGTAGCAGTAAAGTTATACTTACCTGGCAAATCCACTTTGCATGCATTATCATTGATCTTCCCAAGGATCTGAAATAGATCATCTCCTCTTAGGTTTAGCTTAAAATTCCTTTAAAGGGGTGATAAGAGTAAATTAACCCTTATAAATCATGGGCGTTAATGATGAATTTGTGTAGTCTTTTGAATAAAATCAATGTGGATTCGGTACTTAACAGATAAATATATCAGTTTCAGGGTATAATACCAAAAAGAAGTGGAAAGATAACAAAAGAAGCATGATTGAAGCTTAAAAGAACAAGTTAAAGCTACTTAGGATAGCATAGGGAAAGCCACGCCCGTGTCATGAACCGTGTGCACACTTGAGGATGAAAGTTGTCGCTTAGAAAGGAAGCACGACTTGTGATATGGGTGTGCTTGAAGCCGTGGTAAACGCTGCAGAGAAGTGAGAAAAATCCAAAACATGGCACGGTTCATAATCTAGCTGTGTTTCTAGCTGTGCCACACACTGAACAAGAATGAGGAATTGCGGATTATCGACCAAAGGAGACACGATTTGAAATCTGGCCGTGTTGGTGGACGTGTTAGGCGAATGTTATTCACTTTTTGAGATTCACTTGGAAAAGGAAAGATACACTCATATCTTTCCAGCTAAAGATCCTCTACCATCTCCTAGAAAGTATAAATTGAACAACCCTAGAGGAGGCGAGAGAATAGAAACCCTAGAGACGAGAATTTGTTGCCAGAAGAGTTTTCGGATTTGAAGCCAAGATATTTTGTGTTTGGATTTCCTTATGGATTTAATTATTTTCTGTTTTATTCTTTTTATTAGATTCATGAGTAGCTAATTGTTTTATACCTGGTCCCTTGAGAAACCCCTAACTGTTATGCAACAAAATTTTTGATGTTCAATAATTAATCCTAACCTTTGAGTTTATTCATGTTGCAATTATGGTTTGTTCATCTTGATATGTGCGCAATATTAAGATTGAACTAGATCTCTATTATTAAGATTGAGAAATCGTTTAATAGAGTAGATCTGGCATGAATAAAAAGACCACTTGTAATCCTAGAGATAGGTTATAGGAGGTTTTCTGTAATGAACGAGGTCATTGTGGTCTGATTCAATTGAGAGTCCTAGGATTTTATTGTAATCTTAATTATGTTAATTAAAGAGAGATCTTAATTGACTTAATTAGGATTAGGGATTATTGATCTTGAGAAAGACCTTAATCTAGTGTAAGAAACTCCGCAGATCAGAGATGTTAGGTATTAATCATTGGAAAGTTTGTAATTGAATAAAAGTTGCATGATAATTAGTGGTGGATCTTGGGTGGGGTATGTGTAGACCATTGAAATAATTAAGGGAGTGTTTGAATATATTCACTTTAATCATTTTATTCGTTCCATTCAGATTTAAGCAATAATTAGGATAATTGAGATCATCAATAGTGAAAAGTTAAATAGTAGGATAATTGTTAGTACTAGTACTTATAAGTCCTCCGTGGGATCGATACCTGTACTCCTATGCTATACTACTAATTGATAGGTACACTTGCCTGAGAACTGATCGTAAGCTAGGATTGAGTATAGGATTTAACTTGTTAGAACGATCAGATCGTCCATTAAGGGGAAATCTCTCCTTATGAAAATGCACCCACACCTATTGTCCTAGTTAAAACATCATGGGCCTTCTTCCATAGCTCACACAAGCAATTACCTTAGCATTCTGTCTTTCAGTCTGCTCCTTCACCTACTTGTGTAATTTCTTCACAAAATCTACTTTGGAACTAACATCACACTCATAAAGTTATTAGGTGGTAATGGCAATATGATGGGAAAATTTCCGGCGCTATCGACACTTTCAGAACTCGATTTGGATGAGATCCAAATCACTCGATTTTTATGTCATTTCTTTTCATCTAATAAGTATTGAGAAATAATCTTATAGGTACAATAATAATTCTCCATGGGATGCCAATATGTCCTACATTAGTTGATGGATACGGGACATCTTCACATTTACAATCAAAGATTCACTGCAATTGTTTCCATTCTGAAGCATTGCTCATGAAGACCTATGATATTTTGTAATTTGTAATTGTTTTATGAACTATTTTATGTTGTATTTTCTTTTGGGACACTTTCATTTTATTGTAATTTTCATTTGGACCAGCCACCTTAAAAAGTGGCAAACTTGTAATTTTGACCATTTTCTAACCCTAGGAGTAGCAAGTATAAATACTTGCTTATAGTAGGGTTTTGAGGAGGCCATTTTGTAGATTTATTTGAAACATACACTTAACATATGGGAATTAGGGTTCTTCTAGGTTCATTTTCTCTTATCAATTTCAATCCCAAGAATTGGAATTGTGGCAAGTGCAATAAGGGGAAATTGTGAGTTGTATCAATTCCTTCTTTGTTGTTTTTCATTTCATCTCTAGTCAGTCATATCTAGGGTTGAATTAGAAGTTTCTTGGTCAGATTTTTTTTGCATTTGTGATCAATTTTCTTGTTTAAGGTTGATTACTTTAGTACTTGATCTTACCATCACATTGGTAGCGTGAATTTGTACTTATGTTAGAAGAGAATATATCACGGTTTGGCGCTTTCTTCTTCATCCATTTCACATGAAATTCACTTGATCTTATTGTTATTTAGTGAAGTTGATCATTATTGGATGTTGATTGCATCTTTGAACCTTTGGATTGCATCAAATTTTCGTTAAGGTTCACGTAAATTCCATTTCAATTGGACCGGTTTGTATGTGAGTTGAGGTTTTGTTTTCTTTGATTCATTTGATTGTGCTAGGACTTGGTTTTGAGCACATCAATCTTTGGTATCAGAGCACAAGTTAAGAGAAGGGATTAAGTGTTGGTTGAATTCTTGATCATCACGCTCAATTAAGGTTTCTTCATATTGTGATCCGAAATTGTTTATTGTGAATTGAGTTGTGAAATTGTCTTGATTGAGAATTGAATTTGCTGCTTGTTGAAGTTGAATTAAAGGACTTGTTTGTAGCTTCTTGTTGTTGATCATTTTCGTGGAAGGGAAGGAGAGTAGAAGTGTGTTTATTAATTCAAATTTTTGAACTTGAAATTTGCCCATTCGTACCGTAATTGACTTGTTATTTGAAGAAGCTTGTGGAGTGTGTTATGTGAATCCTTTGTGCAATTCGGAATTGGAGGAGTGTATTTTTCCAGATTTGCATTGTGTGGATAGTAGGGAATCTATTTGAATTCAAACACATCAATTAAGTTAAGGAGTTAATAAGTGTTTGTTTGAATTTGAAAATCATTTCTTACCGATTGTGGAAGGGTTGCAATTAGTGAAATGGTTGAATTTCAAAATTTGAATTGCTGCCTATTTGTGTTAAGTTGCGGTTAGAACTTGTGGAAAAGTGGAGTACACTTTGTTATTATTGCCGTGGAAGTGGAGTGCATTTGTTGTTGTTGTTGTTTGTTTTTATTGCTGTGGAAGTGGACTGCAATTTTGTGTTGTTGCCGGCACCGTAATTTGAAAGGAGTGGGGAATATTATTATTGTGGTGATTGAATTTGTTGCACCGTAGGTATACAAGTGTGTGTGTTGTTATCCAAACATGTTATTTTGACGTGGTGAAGTGAAGGGGATGTGATACAATTATTTGAGATTACATTTGTACTTCGAATAAAATCGCATCCACAAACATGTCAAATGATAGCGTGAATGGGGGCATTGGCAATGAGGCCAATAGCTAAGTGGGTGGCAGACCAGGTCGTCGAAATATAAGTGGAAGAACTCTAGATGAACAACTTCAGGACCTTACCACAATTGTTGCTACATTAGCAATAAGGATTGATAGGATGACATTGCCAACACCACTTGTGGTAAACCTTCAAGCACCACCTAGAGTAGCTCCTCAGAATGTCTAGAGAGAAGGGGTAGTTGGAGGAAATTTAGGGAGAAGAGTAGAAGGAGATTTATCATGCTCTTAGGGAAGATAGAGATGATAATTTTTGGGTTAATCCATACCCAAGCAGGGAATTTAGACCACCTCGAGGATTAGAGTATGTGAAGCTATAGATGCCTTCATTTAATGATAGGGGTTCCGCACGATGATTACCTAGACTAGGAAGACAAAGTTGAGGGTCTTTTCGAGTGTTATGATATTGATGATGACTCCAGGGTACGTCTTGCAGCTGTAGAGTTCATAGGGTAGCCGCTTTGTGGTGGAAAAAATTATGGTGATCAACAGGCGAAGGGATGGAGAGACCGAAATACACACATGGAGAGAACATGAAATGAGTTTTGAGGAAGAGGTTTTGTCTTGAAACACTCTAGGCATGAGCTATTTATGCGTCTCCAGACACTGAGACAGGGGTAAAACAATGGATGACTACGTACAGTGAGTTTGAGACATTAGTGATCAGATTTGGATCAGTTGAACCCTCAGAACAAATATAAACGCTTCGTCTCGGCTTAAAAAAAGAAAAATAGCATGTGTTGTTACTGTGCACTAAGTACACTTGATGAGGCTATTCAGTTGGCCTTGAAAGTGGAGAGACAAAGGAGGTCCAATTTGTTTAGGGTAAGCATACCCAAAATAACCACCTTAGCAGTTTACATCGATCAGGGGAACAAAAGCGGTAGGTAGGCAGTGAGAGCAGTGGACAAAACTACCCCAAATACTAAGAGAAAATTTTCCTACTAGGAAGGGAAAGAAGAATAACCCAGATGTCAGGCAATTGTTCCCTATTTACTGGGAAAGGCATGCCAGATCATGTGCTTTAAAAAGCATAAGCTTTGGGATTGGGAGCACAATGTCTAAATAAGAGGGTGATGACAAATTATGGGGGCACTTGGGGAGGATTTTTGAGGATGACAATAAAAACATATTGAACCTAAAAATTTTTAAACTAATGGTACTATAGGGAGTTTTAAATGTTTGGACTAAAACTGCAAAAATGCACTTTGAGGAGCGTAAAAAAGTAAACAAAAAAATCAAACCCAAATTTAATTTGTGTTTACGAAAAGGGTTCTTTAACAAATATCTCCCTGATCCCTTAAAAAAGAACATTCAAAAAGGGAAAGAAACCATATTTCACCCTCTTGCAGAATCAGAGGAAACCCTTTATGAAACTCATCTTTCGATAGTGGTAGTTGCAAAAAATGTTAAAATTCTTTAAAAAATTTGGGTAGACAAATTAAAAATCCGTTTTACTATTCCATATCCAAAGCCCTTATAACTTGCTTTTGGCTAGATAACCCGTTTTGTAAAGTATTATGTTACACTTAGGGAAAAGGGTTCCTATGAATTTTGGGGCAAAAAAAACCCTGACAAAAATCTTGTTTGATATAGTCCTTATGCATGCATTCCATTTGCTATTGGGTGGGGCCTTGGTTGTTTGATCGATGGGTGTTGAAATGATGGGTTTAAAAAAACCTAAAAAGTTCAGCATGGGTGAATCTCGCATATTTCCCTGTCGCCCAATGCCCTCCATTTTAAATACAGGGTTTCAGGAACAGATCAAACTCCATCCACTACTTTTTTGATAGTCGGAAGAGCAGGACAAAAAGAGAAATTGGGGGTTCATTTTCAAAACCCCCGATCCCTAGTTTTAAAGGGCAAATCTTTTAGAACCCCGAGGAGATTAGGGGAAAAAATTTCCCCCCGGCGCAATTGACACTTTAAAAAGAAACTCAATATAGATGATGATCCAAATCACTCCTTTTTTATGTCTTTTTCTTTTCATCTAAAAAATTTTTTAAAAAATTTAATCTTCCCCAGGTTTAAAAAAATAAATAATTTCTCCATGGGATCCCAATTTTTAAACATAGTTGATAATGGGAAAATCTTCAAAATTTAAAAATAAAATTTTTGGAACCCAAAACTGTGACGTTTTCCCTTCCCGGGGAAAGCATTGGCTCTTTGAAGATCAAATTAAATTTTGTACTTTTTAAATTGTTTTATGAACTATTTTTTTGTCGTTTTTTCTTTTGGGGACTTTTCATTTTATTGAAAATTTTCATTTGGGAAACCAGCCAAAACCAAAAAAAGGGGGCAAACTTGTAATTTTGACCATTTTCTAACCCTAGGAGTAGCAAGAATAAAAAAACTTGCTTATAGAAAAGGGTTTTTGAGGAGGCCATTTTGCATTTTTGAAACAAAAACATTTAACGTGTGGGAATTAGGGTTCTTCCTATTCTTTTTTTCTCTTTTTTCATTTTTAATTTTAAAACAAAAAATTAAAAATTTTTGGGTGGTGGTGCAATAAGGGGAAACTTTGAGTCCAAAAATTTAAAAAATTCCTTTTTTTGTTTTTTTAAATTTCATCTCAAAGTGATTTCCATATCTGGGGTTTAAATTTTGGAATTTTTCCTTGGGTCAAATATTTTTTTTGGGCATTTGTGATAAAATTATCTTTTTTAAAGGTTTATTACTTTAGTACTTGATTTTTTACCCAAATCACATTGGTGGCGGGGGGAAAATTTTGTGTTTAAAATTTGTTGGAAAGAGAATATACCCCCGGTTTGGTGCTTTTCTTCCCTTCCCTTTTTTCCATTTTCACTTTAAAAATTCACTTTGATCCAATTGTTATTTAGTGAATTTTAAACCATTATTGGATTTGTTTTGCATCTTTGAACCCTTTGGATTGAAATAAAAATTTTTCGTTAATTTTTGGAAAATTGTTCAAAAAATTTAAAAAAAAATAAAATTTAGAAAAAAACCTCTTTAAACAACTAAAAACCCCTAGCAAAAAAGTCCTAAAGTGAGTTAAGAAAAAAAGCAAAAACCTTCTTGACAATGTATTAGCAACCAAAATTTTCTTTCCCCTTAAAACTTATACTTAAATCACATAGGGGGAATGTCTAAATAAATTAAACACCCAGTTGGCATCCTTTTTTAAAATTTAAATTTTATCTTTAACCCCTTTAAAAATGTTTCAAGCTCTCATGGTAAATTTATTTTTCCTTTTAGGCTAAAGATTGTGCTGGGGCCAAAAGGTTTTTCAAAGCTCCCCCACTAAGGCATATAGTTTCCTTATCATATGTTGGATACTTCAAAAAACTACTCCACCCCAACTTCTCACTAAAAAAACAAATTTGTGGCTTTTGATCTTTCCTCAAAACAGGCCTTTCCCAAATTTTTTATTCCCCCTAAACAAACACATTCAAAATTTTAAAACGTTTTAAACAAAATCAAGCAAAGCAAGTAATGGTGCATTACAACCCAAATTTAAACCTTAAATTCATTGAAAGCATGTTCTTGTTTCAAAAACCCTAAACAAATCCAACATTTGTTTTTTTAAATAATTCAATTTAAAGGGGGAAGCTAATGGGCCCGAAATCCCTATTGTAATTTTAGCACTTTTTAACCCTTAAGGGAAAAAAAGCAAGTATAAATCCCGGGTTAAAAGAGGGTTTGGGAGGCTTATTTTTTTAGAACAAAACTTCACATTTCGTGAGAGGGCTTAGGGGTTTTTCCCAATTCCAAAAATTTCTTTTCAATTTCAATCCCAAGAATTGAAATTGTGGGGAGTGCAACAAGGAGGGAAAACGTGAGTAATATCGGTTTCCTTATTTTGTTTTCCATTTCATCACTAGTGCGGGCATATCTAGGTTTTATTTGATTTTTTCCCTTTGGGCTTTTTTTTTAAATTTTCAATTCGTGATCAAAAGCTTGGGTTTTAGGAATTTATTGTGTTGATAAAGAAATCATTTTTTCTTCATTGTGAGTGAAAATTGGGTTGTTGAAGGAAGGGGAAATTTGGGAATTTTCGGTTTTTTACCCCTTTTTTTCTTGATTTGATTCCCCCTGGGTTTTCACTTTTTAATTGTTTTTTATTTGATGAAGATTTTTGTTTTGGTTGATAAAAAGCAATTGGGGGCCTTTGGATTTTATTCTTGCCTTAGGATTTCCGCATTTACCTAGTCAAGTGAACCCGGTTTTTTTTTTTGTGTGAAATTTAGGGTTTTCCTTGATTCTTTTGATTGTGCTTAAGTTTTGGGAAATTTGGCACATCATTTTTTTGGTGAGACAAGGGGATAAAATAGTGGATGACTAGGTATAGGAGTTTGAGACACTGGTGATCAGATGTGGATCAGTTGAACCTCCTGAACAAACCCTAGCACGTTTTGTATCTGGGTTGAGGTATGAGATAGCTTATGTAGTTGAGCTTCATAGATATAGTACACTTAAACACTTGATGAGGTTATACAGTTAGCCTTGAAAGTGGAAAGACAGAGACAATCCTATTCATTCCAGGATACTAGGAGTAGACGATCAGGGAACCAAACTGTTCAGGGTCAGTTATGTTCTCCTTCAAAGATACTAGTGGTTCACGAGCAGTTGAGTAAACCATCGGAGTATCCTGAGAAACAGAGTCAGATGAGTCTACGATAAGATCCCCATTATACTTATATTTTCTTTTGGACTTATATTAAATTTATTTCAATATTATAAGAAAATATAAAGAAATGATACTTAATGTGTTTATTGTGAAAATACAGGTTTTGAGGACCCAAAAGTAAATTTCAATTTAATTGGAGGGTTTTCACAAAATTGAAGAAGCCAGCGGAGGATAGCAATAAAGGCCGCCGGCCTTGGGGCCGGCCTACATTCAAGGCCGCCGGCTTTGAGCCGGCCTTAAAGCCGGCCTTGAGCCGGCCTTGAACCGGCCTTCATTACTCCCCGGATATCCATTGCGAAAATCTCTCCAAAATCGTATCTTATTTAATTTGCTGACTCAAATCCTCATCAGATCAACCTTATCCCCTCCTCTTTGGATCTATAAATAGGCCCCTTGTGTGAACCTTGAGAGCATCCTTTTTTTGTTTAGCATCCCCTTTTGTTTAGAATCCCCTTTTGTTTAGAATCCTTTTTTGTTTAGCATCCTTTTTTGTTTAGCATCCCCTTTTGTTTAGAATCCCCTTTTGTTTAGAATCCTTTTTTTGTTTAGCATCCTTTTTTTGTTTAGCATCCCCTTTTGTTTAGAATCCCCTTTTGTTTGAGAATCCTTTTGTTTTGATTCTTTGTTTAGCATCCTTTGTCTTTCTTTGAAATCATTAGAATTCCCTTACGAACTGTAGGATTTTATGTTTCTTTAATTCCTTTACATTCCATGTTATTACAAATTTTAGTTTGAAGAAAGAAAGTTATTTTTCTGAAGTTCTTGAAGATTATAGCTATTGTTTCAATTACTTTTTTTTTCTTTTATGCCATTTAAATTTAAATTTTTTCTTGTTCTTCAATATGA